>WMED01028207.1:0-10490 GCA_019650415.1 Pipa parva | reverse complement strand
TGGGACTTTTGGGGGTAAAAAGAATGTAAGATGCTGTCTTACTTTCGGGGAAACACGGTAACATCTAAAAGTAATCTACCGTATATACTCGTGTAGAAGTCGAGAAATTTAGGTTAAAAAAATCATTTAAAACCATATTCTTGACTTATACACGCGTATAAGTTATATGCTTACCCTCTGAAGCTTCCTCTCACGGCCTCTGTCTCCCACAGCATTCGTACAGCCTTATGAATATTGATGAGCTGGCAGACGTGTATCGTCATTCCGTAGCGTGACACGTCTTCTGGCTCATCAATATTCATAAGGCTGTACGAACGCTGTGGGAGAATCTGTGTGGAGAGGACATACATCCTTATGAATATTGATGAGCCGGCAGACGTGTATCACGCTACGGAATGACGATACACGTCTACTGGCTCATCAATATTCATAAGGCTGTACGATGTGGGAGACAGACTGATTATGGCAGAGGAAGCTTTATGGAGATAAAAATAAGGTAGGATACAGCCCCCCACTCCTTCCTCTACTTATACAAGGGTCATAGCAAATTTCTTAATTTTTGGCCCAAAAACTGACCTCGACTTATACACGAGGTTGACTTATACTCGAGTATATACAGTCATGATTCATTAATTTAAGTTATCCACAGCACCTCTTCTAAGCCTTTCATTTATCACTGTTCCTACAATGACAGATGGGATAAACCAAGGGTGTCCTTGCTCGGGGGTATATAGTGTTAATTAATTATGGCTGGCTATGGAGAATTAATCCCAAATAACCCATAAATATTACCTTCTTTGTAGGGGTATCTCTTTTTTGGTCACTTTTCTATTATCCAGTCCCCAGAAGTAGACAATCCACAATTTTACCTTCTGTTCTAGTTTCCTACATCATAAAAACTTCCCACCCTGATTAAAGAAAAGATTGGTACTTAAAGGTAATTCAGTCAGGTAAAATATGATTCAGAAAACCTATAACAAACCCAGGCATATAACAATTACTTAAAGAAATATAAATCTTGAAAATCCTAGTAGATAGTAGTTAGTAGTTAGTAGAATAGAGGTATGCAATCCAAGATGAAGTTGTTGGTTGAAAATCCCAGATCAGTATAGGATAGATTATATACATCTCCTTGCAACTGATGGGAATCATTCTGATACATATTATTGAGCCTTTTACAGGTGCTTCTCAATAAATTAGAATATCAGCCAAAAATTCATATTTTTTCCAGTAATTCCATTGAAAAAGGGCAACTCATATATTATATAGAGTCATTGCAAACACAATGAACTTTTTGAAGTGTTTATTTATGTTAGTCTTGATGATTATGGCCTACATCTGTCAGATGTGTTGTGCGGTGTAGTCAGTCAGGTAGAAGTGGAATGCCATCAGCCCCCTAATTCACCAATCTGATGTGTCAGTCAAACAAGTGAATTCAGAGCAGTACATCTAGTTGCATTCACACCTTTGACGCACTCCATTGCTTAGTCAATAATAGGAGTACCTGTGCACATGCACACATAGTGAAGTGCTCCATAAGATCACAATTATTGCAGAGTTTGCTCAATAAGTGCACATGGGGTGGTGGCGAATAGATGCAAATACAGAGTTTTATGTGTCTATTCAGCCCTAAGTCAATAAGGACCAAAAGATAGTAGAGGTTCTAAATTATATGAGATACAATTTCTTTTAGAAAGACTGGTAGTTTTGCAATCATAAGGATGGCATTGTAAGTAAAATGTGGGCAAAATATTTTGTCATGCAAGCACAAGTATCTAACCTTTTCAGAATTGATTTGAAATAAATTGTTTTTGTGTATTAATGTATATGGCTCCATACATAAAAATATGTGTGGGACTGTGGCCCTACCATATTTTTAATACTACATTGGAGGGACACATCTGGCCCTAACCTAATGCATTTGAAAATCTGTTGGTTCCTGAGTCAGGAGTCAGACATAGAAAGCAATAGTTCAAGTGAGCGATGCCTAACAGTAAAATGTTTCCGTATGTGATTATTCCACTCAAATTTAACTTACCAAACTCATGCTAATTTGTATTCTGACTTTAATTTGCTGTGGGACATCAGGTACAGCATTGTGAACAAAAACATAATAATTTGTAAGGAGAAATTAATAAGGTTTGGTTGGCATCTGTGGTGTAGCAAACCTGCATTTATGACTCCCAAGGCTTGTGTATAACTTCAGTGAATCCTTCTTCTCTTAAAGGTCATTTGTTCAGTACCTTTGTGCTCTACAGGAATTGTCCTCATTTTTTGTCTTCTCTTTTTTAATAGGCTAAATCCATCAACAGTACAAATCTGTATCCGAACAAAACACGACAACCTCCCTGTCACGCACAGAGATTACAGATTGTGTAATCTGTCTGCCAGGAGGCTTTCAATGCTTAGTTCAACATCACTGCTTTGTGATTAGTTATTGCCTAGAGATGCTTTAAGCTCCAAACTCACTATCTATGAGGTTGTCTTTTGACATTTTCCCTTTCTAAAAATAAATAGCTGTCTCTTCTGTACAAGAACAATTATTTAATATATGTAATGTTTTTGCCAATGATGATTCATTAGGGGATGTATTGTAAAAACTTATTTGTGGAGTTTACTTTGAGTCAGATTTTATGTATTATTTACATTTGAGGAATATCCCACAGCCGCCATTGACATAACCATTGACTTATTTGGTACACTTTAACTTGTGTGTAGAGTATATTTCATATTTAAAATTTAAACACAGATTGATATTCTTCTGTATTTATTGTGATCCGTGTAGTGGTAGATTAAGTAGATCCCTAAATGTATTTGTCAATAAGGCTACTGGGTATTGAAATGAGCTGTGGATATTCACTATTTAGTGCATTCATTCAATAGTGAAGCAAATTGCTGCAGTGATTTCTGAGCATATTTTGTTAAATGGCAGTGAAAGTTGTGGTGTATTGTGGCAAATGGTCATATATTTGAGTATTCATGTGTAAGGACACCATAGCATTATGCCTTTATTCCACCAGAACTGAAGTCAATGCCACCAAAACCATTCAAATGTCTATTTCATACTATTTTATGACACTATACACTATGGGGGTTATTGATTAAAGTGAGAATTCGACTGTCAAAGTCAATTCTCATCACTTTGGGTGGCTACACCCCAATTATCTACTCCTTATTGACTAAACAGTGGATTCCCATGGCAAATCCACGACCGCGCCAGAATTCCCATAGTAAAGTCATGACCGCATCAGAAGCAGCCTATTATGTAGTGTGCAACCATTGTTAGCTGGTGAATTCACCACATCACAGAGTTTAAAAGCCAAAAAGGTTCCGGCACACCCAATGTTAAAAGCAAAAATTTTTATTTCAAATAGCGGTTAAAACAGGATCCATATTAAGCGCCCTAAGTGTGAAACGCGTTAGGGGGGGGCCCTTTTTTCTGTTTTTATCACCCATTGGACCTAATATGGATCCTGTTTTAACCGCTATTTGAAATAAAAATGTTTGCTTTTTTACATTGGGTGTGCCGGAAAAATATATATTTTTTCTTCCATTAAGGTCAACTGCCACATAAAAATAACCTCACTAAGATACTTGGGGGGTCATGGTCCCACCTCAGACCCTAGTAGAGAGTAGGTGATCTAGGGAAATGAGGGAAAACATTTTTTATTTAAGGCCACAACCCCAAGATAAATTTCACCAATTTCATTTTCATTATTCCAGTTTCGATACAACATGCTTTGGTTTTGTTACCTCGACTTTTTGATATTGTTAAACTTTCTGGTAAAACTGATAACATTAGAAAAGTACAATTATGAAAAGAAAGTCATCTGGGGAAATGGCAATAATGAAACTACTTCTCAGCTTGAGGAATATGTCTTAAAGTATAATTAATTACGCAGTACTTGGCTTTCTACACATTTGAATTATTAAATAATCTTGAATAGCTAAGAAATTGGTCATAGGCAAAGACTGAATAACCTTGATAAGCTAAGAAGTCTAAAACAAAATTATTTTCAAAAGAGAGATTGGTGGTTGTACATATTTCAGGGGCAATGGCACCTTGTACAGTTAAAGTCACAGAGCAAAGTTACCACCAACAGGGGATCCTCAGTAGAACATTTCCATAGCAACAACAGCAAAACATAAACTGAACATAAACATAAACTAACCATATTGTATAAGTCACTCAAATCCTGTAAGTTTTTAAAAAAATAATATTGTATAAGGACATTGTATAATGTCATGTCACTAATTGTATAAGTCGCATGATCATCACAATACTTTTTTTAAAATAAGCTTGTATTCTACAAATTCCATATCACTAATTGGCCACTACATGTCAGTGCGCTTATCTATAAATAAACCTACACTTCCTGTTGAAATTTACACCGTATGAAAGGAGGCCAAGTCCTGCCCATAATATTGTGCATTGTGAAGAAACCACAAAATAGTCATGTTTAAGGCTGTATTTGTGCCAGTAAAATTATTTACACAGGGCTGCTATATTCATTTTTCAATTAGAGCCCAAACAACACACAGAAATCAGCAGATAATGAGCAAAATACAAATACAGATTTTCTTACCCAAATAGATAGGTATTGGCATTCTTGGCAATTTAGAGGCAAAATAACCAATTTTAATTTATTTAAGCTATGCATTTGTTTAATGGAATCAGTAAAGGATAAGTCCATCTAGGTAGCAGCTTGCATGTAGATAGCCCAATCCCCACAGCTGTATACAGAGGGTATTTGGTCTTCAGCCTGACAACAAGTATAGATCCAAGCAGTATACAGAATTTAAAAACAGATTCATAAATGTAATAGGAAAATTGCTTTGATTACCAACAGCTATGCCAATATGATTTATTTAGAGAAGGTGGAGTTAAGGGATAATATATAATTCATTTGTCTTACTTTCATTCTACTTGCTGCTACATTGTGTGTGTTGTTAGTCAGAGGGCTGTTAATGGTGTGTTATGAGGTTATTAAACATAGCCATGGTGGATCTGGGTCTGAAAAGATAGACGCCAAGTAAAGAATGATAAAAACAAATCTCCTTATTTTGCTTATTTTCCACAGAGGGATTGCACATCAACAAATTGGGCACTGAGGTGGCTCAGTGGTTAGCGTTTCTGCCTTGCAGCATTGGATTATGGGTTCAATTCCACCCTGGACTTCATCTGCACAGAGTTTGTATGTTCTTCCAGTACTTGCGTGAGTTTCCTCCCACAATCCAAAAACATACATCTGTGACTGAATAGGGGCAGGCACTGAAGTAAATGACAAAGCTCTGCGTAATACAGTAGCACTATATAAAAATGGACCATACAAATTTAATATCATAATACAATTAAAAAATAATGACTCAGTTTAGAGAAATGCACTAAAATATATTTAACTATTAGTTGTTGAAAAGGAGAAATGATTAGTTTAATCATTTTTATACATTCATTCATACCTGCATTTAGAAACTTTCTCTTTTTTTGCGTAATTAAGCAAGCACATTTCCAATCAAGGATTAGGAGCCATATGTGAGTATTAGCTTAACATGACATTAAACTGAAAATGAGGCTATTAAGATTCTTGAGAAGCAATCATTGGAAGATTTGTATAGTCAATCAGTGGGTTGTAAAATAGTCCTCTGTGATCCATTCACTAATAATAGCAATGATGTCACTGTCCAATAAGTTTTTTATAGACTAGCAGTGCTCTAGACCAGTTATATGTAATGCAGGTATTTGCGAGAAGAAAATTGTTTAAAATTGAGAATATTAAAACAAATCAATGGCCACATTCAGACATTTATTTAATTAACCCAAATGAGATGTCATTCTCAGAAACTGTAAAATGGCATATAATGTAAGATAAATGCCATATACACATTTATATGTAGATAGTTGCTTTAATTATAATTACTATTAGGTCATTAGACTTCACATTGTGCAGTAGCCCAATCAGTTGACTTGCACATTGCTAAGTGGCTAATTTGCTTCATGCCCTATAGCTTCTGTCAGTTGAGATGCACAATACTAAGTGCCACAGTTATGTTATTAATTGCTCAGTAGCCAATCAATTACACTGCAAATTGCTTAGAAACCTAGTTATTTTTTATAGGCTTCATTTGCCTATTAGTAACAATGACCATGCCTCTGTATTCCAGTTATGTTACTTGCTGTAGTGGGACCTATTAATTCCAATGCTCATTGCCCAGTTGCCCAATTGCCCAGTTATTTTTTTTTAACTAAATGGCCAGAGGCATAACTGTCAAATGTACATCCACCTAACAGTAGTAGTTTTCATTTCCCATAGTCCTATCTTTATGATTGCACATTGCCTAGACGCCCATTGATAACAATGAACATTGTGACATAGCATATTCCTAACTGGCACCAAGCCACACTGTTCAAAAGTCAATCAATAGTATAGTACATCACTCACTGGTCTGTCAGTTGTATTGACAGTGTTAAGTAGTCCATTTGTATCATAGCACATTGAGCAGGAGCTAATTGGCAGTATTGCACACTGTTCAGTAACTGTACAGTATCAGAGAATATTGCACAGGGGTCTATTAGTAGCACAGCACAATAACCCAACCTAGCATATTTTTTCACTTAGTGTAAGTTATTGGAGTCCACATTTTTGTGCAAAAATGAAGTTTTCATCTTAGCATCTTCTATAGAACTGTTAAATATTAAAACTCAGTTTACTGAATACATATAAATATTTTAGGTAACATTTTTTGAAACATAACTTGGTCATAGCCTGTTCTATTTCAGTAGCTGCTTTATGCAGGAAACATACCTCAGAGACCCAGTCTGTATAGAGCATATGTACTCCCTGCAGGGGGCACCTCAGAGACCCAGTCTGTATAGAGCATATGTACCCTCTGCTGAATTGACAAAATCCACAGAGAGCTGAACTCACTCACAGATGACACAGGTGTAGAATCCACTGCAGTTTGTTGGGGAACTTTTAGGGATGAAATCTGTATCTCAGGAGCCCTGCCATCAGCCTCCTAATTTGAGGATTCAATTGGCGAACGTAACACAAAATGTCTTGTTGTATTTGCTTCTGTGACAGACTTGATGAATAGACAAATTACCTGTGCATACACATGAAAAGAGATGTGAAGAGTCTGCAACTTAATAAACAAAAGATCCTCTAGCACTCCAGTAGATAAAACCAGCTTTATTGGAAAAGATAAAAAATCGCAGTGGTCTAGTACCTCCATAGGAGCGTACAAATTCTACGCGTTACGCTCTTGAACAGCGTGTAGTCATAGAAGAGTCTGCGACTATCATAAGAATCCTAATTGATCACAAAATTCACCACATCTCAGAGTTTGAAGATCAAGAATTGGCAAATAAATGTGAACTTGAACTTTTACACGCCTGTTCGGACTTTCACGAATAAGCCCTGATACCCTTTTCAAATAATAAAAACATTTTAGAATAGTGAAGCGTAAAAAAATAAAAGCAGTGGGATATTATTTATCAGCCATGTCAGACTGGTATACGTCTGCTTTAAAAAGTTGCATTCTATTTGGCAAGCCTGTTTCACAAATAACGGAATAAATCATTCCTAAAAGTTTCTGGAGATAAACAGATTTATCCAAATAACTGGCAGGTCTAGAAATGGATAATAGCTGCCTCAGATGGGAATATTAGATGGCATGACAATATATTATAAGTAGCAATATTGATGCCGTGGTATTAGGAGGATATTTACAAGTAAATCCTAAGGCTGATATAAACCTTTCATCAAAAAGCAATAGAAATGTACCTTTAAAAAGCAAGTTGCTGAGATGGTGGCTATGCATCAATTTATCTGGAATATCCTCATGAGCATTCTCTCTGCCTGCTATAGTAAGCACCTGGAGTAAAATGGATTCAATCTTTCACTGATTTACAAGTTTCAATGACATTTATGTTACTAGGAAATGCAGATTTAAAAATGGAATAGCACTTTAAAGGAAAACTGAAGCCATAGACTTTATGATGCAGCAGAAATGTGTTGGTAAGGTCTATTTTATGCTCTGCTTAAAGGTGTTTATGGAAATTGAAACAAAGTTTATAAATACTGTCTGTTGGTGCTCATGCCTACTCCAACTCATTGCTATGGTTTATATTATAGGGATATTAGGAATATACTATATATATATATATATATATATATATATATATTTATAATTTTAATTTTTTGCTTGATAAAGGTCCCAGAGAGTGGCTGGATTTGTCAGAATTAGGGGGTTATTGACTAAAGTGAGAAATCGACTGTCAAATTCCCACAGCAAATACGTGACCTTGACAATAGTAAATTGTGAAGTTGTGACAATATTCCCACGGTAAATTCATGACTGTGACAGTAGTCATCTATAGTTTAGTGTGCGACCGTCGTCAGCTGTTGAATTCACACCTTTTATGTGACAATTCAGACTTTTGTCAATAACCCCCTTTAGTCTTCATATTGTAAAGGCTAACACTGTGAATCATGAACATGTCTTTAATGGGTTCCTTCTTTTTCACAGGGCAAAATGGTAAATTTAAAATAATAGTCTGATGAAATGTTCAGTAAACAGTTTTGGTCTAACAACTGAAAACACTAGGAAATCTCCCAGGGGGCACTTCTAAAGTTTCATGAACGGGGCTTATTTATGAAAGTCTGAATAGCTACACAATGGTCAGAAATTGTGCCCATTCACCACTTTCCTATCATCGTTTATTCAGCAAACTCTGTGGTGTGGTGACTTCACGCTCAATTTAGATTGTTTTGGTTACACCACTTTGCGTGTGCTTTCAAATGGAATTCAGTTATTCATTAAGTGACAAAGTCTGTTGAAGTAGCGACATTTAGCAAGGTGTACTGCAGCAGTGGCAAACCAATGGCATGCATGCCAGAGAAGGCACTCAGAGCACTCTCTGTGGACACACACACCGTTGCCAATGCTGCTATCCTCGATCCCCCCAGTGAGTGAGCACTCAGTGCAGACCGTGAACCTGACTTGACAGTTTTCAGGTCGTACCCACAGCCTACCTTGAAGGAGCAGCTCCCTCGCCTATTGGATAGCCTCAGCAGAGCTCTTTCCCGATGCAAGCTTGATGACGTCACTCAGGGGTGAAGGTGCTGGTGAGTGATGTCACTTTTCTGCACTCGGTGCCGAAAAGGTTCGCCACCACAAGATCAGAGTGGAGAGGTAGAGGGTTGATAACAGGTCTCTGATGTGGCATAAGGTAGTTGTTCATGCAAAAGTGAAAATAAAGACTGTGATGAAGTGACAACATGAATTAGAGATAAGGTGAAATAGAAAGGGATGTAATATTCACTTAATAAAGTTACAGAGTAGTCAGGTTAGCGGGTTTAAAGTGCCTCATATCTTTTCAAAACTGACCCACAGCTTCACACATCACAGTCAGAATTCTTGTGAACATACAATAGAATACATGTGGAAAAAAGGAGCAATCTAATGAGTATTTCTTCAGACCTCTTTATTACATATCAATATGTTTCAGGCTACACTTGATAAAGGGCCTGTGTATCCTGAAACATGTAGTGATATGTAATGAAAATGTTTTGGCAATATATACCAGTTTTTTTGCATTCTTATACACTGAAATACATGTGCATTAATGTTTGTGGGAAACCTGGAAAAAAGTGTGAGCAAGGAAAGGCCAACTTATCAAATCTATTATATTGTATACATGTGAGGCTCTGGGTTGACCTAAAGCATGTTCTAATATAATAAAGAATTTGGCATTTGACGCTGGTCTCCAGATTTGTATTTATGTTATTGTATGCACTTAATAAAATTAGCTTGATGACATTCTGAGGATGACATCACTGCAACTGACTGGTGAAATACTCATCTCTATACACCCATTACTGTTTGACTGACTACACCACACTAGGCAAATAAACCACCTATGATTTCATTCACATCTTCGATAAGGAAATCTGTGACTTAGTTAAATAGTAACGAATGTGTGACTATTGGTGTGCTGCAACCTGGACTGATGCAAATCCACTTTAAAAGTCAGATTGGGAAGTTCCTTAAGAAGACCCTGAGACTGCACCTTCATGACATACTGTATTTCTGAAGGGCTACTGCAAAGCAGCTAGAGGTTTGTCAAGAGAAACAAAACAAAGTAACAGAGCTTTTGTCCAAAATTCCCAGTAAAACATATAAGGATAGGTTATAGTGGATTTTGCAACGGGTCATTTATTAAAGGGCAAATTTTGCATCTGTTGTTATCACTATGATAAGGAAGATGTGAATTCATTTCTCTTTTTTTATGAAGCAGCAGATAGGCTTGTCAAACAAGTGGACAGCTCCAGGCGTGGTTGAATATGTAAGGAGACATAGTCAGTCAGACAACAGTGGGATGCGGAGTCATGCAAATTGATGTGAATCCCCCCACTGAAGTACATTGTATATTACATCCCTTTCTATGTCTCCCTGCCCCTAGTTCATCCTCACAATGTGCCACTAAC
>WMED01028205.1:0-10490 GCA_019650415.1 Pipa parva | reverse complement strand
ATAAACTAGGGACAGGGAGACATAGAAAGGGATGTAGTATTCACTTATATACAGTTAGTGAGATATTGTGAGGATAAACTAGGAACAGGGAGACATAGAAAGGGATGTAATATTCACTTTTATATACAGTTAGTGGCACATTGTGAGGATGAACTAGGGACAGGGAGACATAGAAAGGGATGTAATATTCACTTATATACAGTTAGTGGGATATAGTGAGGATGACTGACTATGCCACACTATGCCATCAATGCTATCCACTTGTTCGTAAGTCGGTACTTTATAAATAAGAAGTGTCTGTTAACTTTTTTGTGAATATTAGTTAATTTCTTCAAATTAATGTATCAAGTGGTATTACTGCAGTGTTAAAAAATGCTCCTAGGAACAACTATGCGTTCTTAAACTGCACCGAGGGGAAGATTTAATAAGACCATATCAAACTTTTTGATTAATTTCACTCTATTTCACTGTTCAATTTAATTTCCCTGTACATTTTCATTCTGCTGATTTATAAAGGATCAATAAAAATGTTTCCCCTCGAAAAAAAAAATGTTATCGATAAATATAAATCCAGTGAAAACACCACACTTTTCAGTGTTCCATTTTTTTCCCCTATTTTAGATTAATATTGATATTCTTTTAGTTTGGAGAATCTTTTTCCAACTGTGGCTAAGTGGTGGGGCCAAATTCAAACTTGGCGATGGAGATTTGTAGCAGTAGTTGCTTATATCTGAATTTTTCAGCTCTAAACAAATGACAAGCAGCATTTTCAGTGTGGAGTTTTGATCATTTTATTGTGTGATACTTTCACTGTGCCACTGTTGTTAAAATTATGTTTGCAAATTAATCACCTACTGGAAGGGGTTGGTAACGTGTGGCTCTTCAGCCACCTTGTTGTGGCTGGGAGAACATCTCCCTAGCCCCCCATGACCTCTGACACTTCTTCTGATTGGCCGTCGGCAGGTTTTGTGATCAGGAGAGTGCACTCCAACCCGTTTGTGGGTCAGAAAAAAATTTAAAGGGTGGAGGAGGAAGTGAAATGGATCCCTCCTCTACAAAGTTTACCCACCTCTGACCTACTTCTATCACTAATCTGTTAGAAATTCAGGAAATCACAAAATGAATTGTAACAAAAAACTAAAAATGTGAAATTCATGAGCAATTTTGTTTTTTGTTGTTGTTTTTTTAATATCTCTGGCATGTCATAAATGTTATGTGAATCACAAAACTTTTTTTTTATTTGATAATTTTTTTCTTCTAAGTACCCATACCCATATCTGTTTAGAAGAAAATCTATTGTTATATAATATAAAAATAAAAGGTGTTTTTTTTAAAGCCATACTTCTTAACTTGCCCGGGGGCAGCACCTTTCCCCTTGGCAGTGATGCACTGCCACACAGCCTACTTGTTTCTAATTGGCTGTGGTCATTAGTGATGTCACTTGGGTATTGCCTAGTTTTCTTTGATTGGTTATACTCCATCTATTTATTTGCCATAAGGCAGCCATAGGGTAGGAGCTGATGAAGGACTGGGAGATCCTGACTCTGGGGTAGGACCCTTGAACACTTGGGATATACAGTATGTTTAAGTGTATAAAAATATATTGAACCATTCAGTCTAGGTCTAAACAATAAATTAATTTTATTACAGAAAATCAACTCAAGATAAACATGTTAATAAAATATTTATAGCAGATTATGAAATGACAGGCTAATTATGTCTTTAAAAGAAGGAGCACAAATCTGTTTTCACTCTAAAAATAAGGAGATTGTGTTTGAGGATGTAGGATTGCAGATAATCTGTTCACAGACAGTACTAGAGTGTGCATAAGTATTTGTCTTTTTGGCCCTAACTTTAAATGGCAGTAGATCAATGTTCCACACCATGTTGTTCTAAAATGTACACATATTAAAATGTAGCACCTAAAGTTCAAGGGATTCTAGAGATTCTATCATCTGAACATTGACCTCACACAATGTTGTATTTCTATTTTTTGTAAATAGTAATTGTGCAGGTAAGAGACCATTCTCAAGAAATGACAAAGAAGCAACTATTGTCTTCACCCACGTGCCTTTCCACAATCTCAAACACTGTGCTAATTAATCTTATAAGAAAAGTCCAAGCTGTAGTGTTAAAAATAGGTTTAAACTACAAAATAATAAGCGACTCGGATGATTGCCCTATAGCTAACTTATCAGTCACAAAATAAGACAACAGAACTGTAGCACTTTGAAAATAAGGAAGCAAACCCTGGAAAAATTCACACTAGAAGATGATTTGACTTCCTAAATGCATTTTTTTTTCACAATCTAGCTAATTGTAATAATTGCTTTTTACTAATACTATTTTGGATTCTGTTTATTAAGCGAGATTACCAAAATGTGCTAGTAAATCATTTCTGTATACAACCACACATTCACATGGAGTGATTGCCATCTTGTTGTGAGCAACAACAATGTGTTGTTTGCATAAATGAAACATCTAAGAATTACTTTTTGAATTAGAACTGAATATTTATACTAACAAAGCAAACTGAAATACCTTCCGTATTTTTCTGCATCTTTGTTGACTTCCTCACCGCTAATTGTATATGAATGTTCCTTGTATTCAGTTTATTACAATTTAACATGCTGTTGTGTATAAATGTCATTGCAAAGTAGGATTCTGCTTGTAAAAAATGGGCCTGGTGCTCAAATGCCATTGATTGATGATGACTGATGATTATTATACCACTGAGCACATTCAGGAATTATCGGTGTAAAAAGAAAAATGTCACATTTGTTGAAGCAGGCATGTTTCATTTGTGATGTGGTCTTAGCAGGTCAGCTTGCAGTGAGTACAGGGTAATTGATAGACTTGGGATTTTAACTTTGCCATTCCAAGGAATCTGTCCGTGTCCTTTTCTCAGTGAGCATTACTGAATGTTGGAAAGGCCACAGACCATGTCCCCTTCCTTTAAAGCACTATTCATCATCAAATGTTCATTAGATCAGCACGTCTATGTCATATCACTTTTCTTTACAAGAAATCTAGTCTGTCGACTGATATTATAGTCTACACACCGATGACAAATAAGTTAATTTAGCACCACTTTCCCCTTTCTTTGTTAAATGTGTTAAGTGATAATAAGGCAATGTGTTTGTTAGTGTAATTAGAGCTTTTATCAGCCTAATGTGCTTGGAAATGTTACTGATATATAAATATCTTTTCTAAATTGCCATTGGAGGATCCTGGTTGTTGTTGTTTGTTGCTGATTGTGTCTTGTTTGTAATTCTTACTGAGCTGTACAAGTACATGTTTCGTGTTTTACTTTCTTCCAATACCAAGTGGACTACTCTATATCTCCTGTAACCTTCAGTGACCTCTAAGCAGAGCATTTTTTTTGCCCGGATATTCTCTTTATCCATAAAAAGGCTGCCACTGAACTTGAAATCAAAAATCTATCTAAAAATTTTAACTATTTGCATTTGCACCATCTCCTGGACCCTCTGCAGTCTGGTTTTAGGCCAGGACACTCTACGGAGACAGCTCTGTGTAAACTTGCAAAAGATCTCCAGGTTGCCAAAGCCAAGGGTCACTTTTCTATTCTAGTTCTCCTAGACCTATCCTCTGCATTTGACAGTGTTGATTCAAATTCTTATTCAAATTCTCCATGCACTTGGGGTCCATAATCAAACTGCATCTTTGCTGACTTCCTATCCGTCTGATCCTTCTTTTACTTTTTTTTGTCTTCCATGCTAATGACACCTCTTCTCCTGTCCCACTTAGGGTGGGGGTGCTTCAAGGCTCCATCCTTGGCCCCTTCTGTTCTCCCTGTACCCTCTTTCCTTGGGTGATATCATCAATTCATTTGGTCTTCAGCATCATTTGTATGCAAATGATACCCAAATTTACTGTACTTATCCGCTCCTGTACTAACACCTGAAACACAGACTCAAATTTCCTGCTGACTCCTGGCAATCTCATCTTGGATGGCTAAACGCCAGCTCAAATTAAATCTCTCAAAAACAGAATTGATCATTTTTCCACCCAAACCTGGACCCATTCCTACCTTTTCCATTCTAGTGGATGGTATGGCTATCAACCCTGTAAGATATGTAAGTTGTCTTGGGGTGACTTTTGACTCTGCTCTTTCCTTCTCTAAACACATCTCCACCACTGCTAAAAGCTGGCAATTTTTCTTTTGCAACATTGGCAAGATCCACCCCTTTCTCTCTTGCTCCACTGCTAACACCCTCATGCATGCTCTTGTCCTATCCCGCTTGGACTACTGCAATGATCTTCTATCTGGCCTTCCAGCTTCCCACCTTCCCACCTCTCCCCACTCCAGTCTATTCTAAATTCTGCTAACAGAATTCTCTCCCTCTCTCCCCAGAAGGGACAGCCTTTGTCCCAATCTCTCTCTGATCTTTTTCTCCCTATAAGCAAACAAATCACTTACAGTGTTCTCCTAACATTTAAGAAACTTCCCTCCATTGCCCCTCCCTACATTTCCTCACTTGTATGCCTGTACATTCCTCTACGTCAATTGTGCTCCCCCTCAAGCAACCAGCTTTTCATGCCACACACTACTACCTACTACTGCCCTTTCTTGTCTTAAACCCTTTTCTATTTCTGCTCCTCCACATCTGGAATTCTTTACCCCTTTATTTTTCGCCAGGAACATTATCTCTGCACTTTTCAAACCAAACTGAAATCTTTCCTTATGGAGCACTAGTCTCTATGTATATATTTTATTTTATGCTTAATTAGGTATTTATTTGTATTTATTGACCAGTGCTTCAGCACATTGTTACAGCTTTTAGTACCTCTCTGTGTATGTAAGTCTTCCTCCTATTTAGATTGTAAGCTGTACAGGCAGGGGCCTCCAACCTCTTATGTCAACCACAACCCGGCACTTAAAGTTTTGTGATATTATAATTGTGTTGTTTCAAGTACTTTCCCCATGTCTGTATTATATTTGCATTGATTATTTGTACAGCGCTGTGTAAATTAGTGGAGTTTTATAAATAAAATTATACATACATACATCTACTAGCTTGTGGCTAGTACAAAACGTTGTTGTAATAGATCACATGACTAAGGTGAATCTGTTTCCCTTCCGCTTATTTAGATCCTCAAAATATGTAGGACTCTAAATTTGTCTTTATGTCATGTGGAGGCGAAGAGAAACCTTGGCTTTTAATTCTCCCAGGAATGTGCAGGAAATGCATTAAAGGACCACTAACACACAACAAATAAAATACAAATTCCTGATTGGACTGGCATGGCAGTTCGTCAAATACAGTGCAAGTAAAAATGTTATCTTTGAAGTTGAATTCATATACATTATTGCTGTCTCTTTATTCTTATATTTATTGATAGCCGCCATTTTATTAAACAGATCCATTTTTCTCCCTGTGGTACTTTATTCAGGAAGTGTGCCCGAAAGCCCTAATTTTAAAACTAAATAGCTAAATATCTTATTTTCTTGATACAGTTTAGAACATCTGAAAACCACAAATTGAATACATAATAACTATCAATGTATCTGAGGCATTTCATTTTTTGGTGTTAATGTTCTTTTAAATGATCTTTTACACCATTACAGGTGGAATTATTCTTGTCTACCTTACTGTATGTAATATCTACTAACTGCTGTTAAAGGTAAAGAGATGCATCTCCACTGCCCAGTATGATCCTGACACTTCTGTATAAATATTGCTACTCTAACAATACAAATATAATTTATTAAAATAAAATAAAAAATCAGTAAAGCTTGTGTAATTTTTTTTTTTCTAATGAGACATCTCACCTTTATCTTTATGGCTATATTTTCCCTTTAAAATATGAGTGGGTGCAATACTTGCAATTTTGTCTTCAGTGCCTAGGGGGAAATGTTTGACCCCCCCCCCCCAAGATATTAGATAGGACATCTGTAGTAAAGAACATTTGTAATGAGACTTGCGTGGATGGGGAATATCTCCAGCTGTTTTCTCTATATACACAGTCATTTCTTTACAAAATGCATGTGTATTGATCTTATAGCTTGAACTCTAGAGACCTGCATATTTTTGGCTTCTTCAAACACAAAGCAAAAGAAAAGGTAACAATGGTGTTTCAGAAATCTCAGAGGAGACGCTCAGGAAAATGATGTTATTTCTTATTTACTTTTGGAAGACACAAATTACAATGATTAAAACCACTTTTGCTTTTAATGTTGTTTGTGAACCAGCACAGCTGAAACATATTTAAAAAGGGAAAATTGTGCCAGTGAAAATAAAATATTTCTCCTGTAAAAAAATAGAGATTTATCTGCGAAGTCACAGTTGCTCTCCTACTGATTCAGGCAAAATGATAACATTTCTATTGGCAGTTTAACAATTGAGTTTCTGGTTACCCACAATCCTCTGCGGGAACATACCTTGAGGGCAAAAGTGCACATTACCTATCTATCCCAGGCTGTGGCATTCACTTACTAAAAAGAATATTAAATTAAAGGGACATTAACCATGAACAATATGGTTTCTGCTGTTGTAGATCTCACTTGTTTAAAGTGTATGTACACCCTGTCTATAAAGAAAGCCCCATTTACCTATTGTGAAGCAAAATAGCGATTAAAAACTCCAGACTCACCTCTGAAATCAGCAAGGCTCAATATCCCCCTGTAACTGCTTTGTTCCTATGAACAATTCCCTGATGTGTGAAGCCACGCCCCCTCCTTTCCCTGACTTTCTCTCTCTACTGCTGACCTTAGCGTGGTGAAATGAATTATGGCTAGACCAGCACACTACATACTACTTGCCCCACCACCTGAAATCTGCTGAATTTAACTAACTGTGCATGTGAAGATCAATCTGCTCATTTGTAGTTTAATTCAGCAAAATTCGGGAGGGGAGCAGGTATTATGTGATGATCCATGTCACATACATAACCAGGAAGTGAGGAGAAGCGCCAATGCATTCTTCTCACGATCCTGGAATGAGGGTCGTGAGATGAATGCTGTTCTAGTGTACTGCTGCTAGATTTGTTAGGTACGTATAAATTCTCACTATATAAGTGCATAATATTGCTCAAACATTTCTTTTATTCCACAAGATCATTTTAACTGTAAGCTCTATGGGGCAGGGAACTCCACCTTCTTGTTCCAATCACTGCCAGGCACTTAGAGTAATGTATCTTCATAAATTTATGCTTTTCATTTTAAAATACTTGTACCATGTTAAGTACTCTTCCTATGTCTGTATTATAATTGTGTTGTTGAATTGTACAGCGCTGTGTAACTTACTGATATTATAAATTAAAATATACATACATGCATATATGCCATATAGCTGGAGAGGAAAATTTTATTCATTAAATTAAGGATTGTGTAACAGCTGTTGTTGAATTATGTTACAGAAAATTCCACCATCTTTGTAGTAAATATTAAAAATTGTACTTGTTGATTATATAAGTAGTAACAGATTGTCACCTTACCCAGTATAAACTGCATCATTTCTTCTATTTAATTCTGCAGCCTTAAAAGAAACTTACCTATAGGTGAAATTTATTCTGCAGCATTAAAAGAAGCAAAAATGGTTACGCACTGGCTTCTCTCCTACACGCGCACATCAGCACATGCTTTAAAGGTATTCCAGTTTCCCGCGACCACTCAAGTTGCTTCGCAAGATTGGAATACCTTTAAAGCATGCTCTGATGTGCGCGTGTAGGAGAGAAGCCAGCGCGTAACCATTTTTGCGAGGTGAATCGAAGCATCGCAAGGTGAGTTCACACTCCCTATGTTTGTTCTGCATGCAGACTTATCAGATGAGCCATACAGCTAGTATTGTGTTCTATATTGATGAGTATTTTATTCAGGAAGATGGACCAGTCTGAAAATAATCACATCAAGGGGAAAGGGAAGACTTTCTAAGAAATTTCTGAACCAAGGTAAAGTCAAAATCAAATACATTATAGTGATTTGCTAAAGGAGTAAAATTGACACTAACCCAACTAACTTTACATTTCCTTTAAATGTACTACTCCTAGGGAAGCACTCCAGACTTTGCAACTTTGTTAATATTGGTAAACACTAGTTTCATTCAGAAGCGGAATATCTTTAGTAACCAATAATACCATTACAGTTGTTGACCTGCAAATTCCATTAAACTCTCAGGAGGTTATTGACTAAAATGAGAATTCGACTGTCAAATTCTCGGACAGTGGATTCCCATAGCAAATCTGCTATTGTAAATTCACGACCGTGACAATTTTAAAGCTGCGACTGTGACAATATTTCAATTGTAAAGTTACGACTGCGACACTATTTCCATAGTAAAGTTGCAACTGCGACAATATTCTCATTGTAAAGATACGACTGTGACAGTAGCAGCCTAGTGCGAATGTCTTTAGCTGGCGAATTCACACCTATACACAACATTTCGGGCTTTAGCCAATAAACCCCCTAAGAGTAATAAAGCTAGACCACAGCTCAGTTTCACATTGGGATGCTGAGATTTCACCCTGCAGAGTATATGTTCCATGTAGCAGGAAAAATAATATTCATCTGCAGAAAATACATATCTTTTTTTTAACATTCTCCCAAAAAAGTCATTGAGGATATCGAAAAAGCTGTGTTGCTTTCTTTGAAGTGGGAGTTGACTTAAATGTATAGAGAAATAATTCCACATTCATAAGTGTGTTATGAAAATATTTATGAGTTCAATTTCAAACGTGTCTATGTTTGGATATTAAATTTTTTTTTTTTTTAAGAACTAGGAAAATTTGCTACAAAAAAATTACAGAAAAGTTGAGGCTTATTAATTGGATTGTGGAGTTGGAATACACATGTGAAAAACATATTATCAGGAGAGGATCTTAAAGATGTGGCAAGGGTAAGAGTTAAGCAATTAAGGATCAAACAGAGATATCCATGGTAGGGACACTAGAGATAACTATAACAGATTTTATGATGTATTATAATATTATATTGTATTATATTTAGCCAGGCCACAAAAATGTCACCTACTTTTGTAAATAACCCCTGAAGGGGTTATTCACTAAAGTCCGAATTGTTGCGCATAGGTGCGAATTTGTCAGATAAAGACAGTCACAGTAACGTCTTTATAATGAGAATATTGTTGCAGTCGCGACTTTATTATGGGAAAATTGTCGCAATCTTAACATTAAAAAATTGTTGCAACTTTACAATGGGGAAATTGTAGCAGATTTGCTATGGAAATCCGCTATTTGAGAATTCGACAGTCGAATTCGCACCTTAGTGAATAAGCCCCTCAATCTCTAAAGGTGCTAAAAAGGTTCTTTGGGGGGAAATTTGTAAAGGTCATTTCAACATGTTCAATCTGTTTCAATTCATTTCTTCACTATTCACTGGGCGAAATTTACTAAGGGCGAAACGATCGGCCGAAGTTAATTCCTGCCCGCGTATGCGCTATTCCGATCGATTTGTGATCGTGCGATCGCAAATCGAGCGCAATTCCAATCGTGCGATCGCAAATCGATCAGAATTGCAATCGTGCGATCGCAAATCGATCGGAATACCGCACATGCGGTAAAAATACTGCACGTGCGGGCAGGAATGAACTTCGGGCGGACTAAATCCGCCCTTAGTAAATTTTGCCCACTGTGTTTTTGATTGATATCAATATTGCCTAACTAATCTAACTGTGGCTAAGTTGCAGGACTATCTCCATAGGGAATAATGGGTTTTTGAGACCCTAAACCAGGTGAAAATATTGATATCACAGATATTATTATTATTGTTATATATATTGAAATATTAGCACTGTTTATAATGATGTTACCAGTGTTAAAAGGGTCAAAACTATTTTCAAATTTTATAAATATCCCATTTGGTCTTCATAGACACTAAAAAGGCTTTTGAAGCAGTCACATTATGTTTCTTTGTCTTGAGGAATGGAAAAACCTAATATATTTAAAATGAAGATCATCACTAGAATATTATACAAATTCCAGATAATTCAATCATTTTTTTTTACTGAATGATATGAATTTTTGATAAATATTGAATGATAAATCCATGTAGATTAAATAGAATGATTTGATTAAATATAAAGATAAAAGAGAAACTGGGTTCCCAGATTGTAAAGGATTTATAAAGCAGCATTATTGATTGGTTCTAGCAAAACAAAGATAAAAGGAAAACAAAAAGGTCTAAATAATATTTTAGGCATCTAAGACATTCAAGAAAATATAATCTTTATAAATACTTTAGAGCAGCAGTTTTCAACCTGTGGGTCGCGACCCCGGCGGGGGTCGCACGACCATCCCACGGATGTCGAGAACCGCTGCGGTACCAGGATGCGCCCGCAGGACCCTTCTTATAAGGGTTCCTGTGGTGTTACGTCGGCCAAAAACGTCACCATGTGACACGCTTACGTGTTGACGTTCTGGCCGAACGTCATCACACAATGCGCGGTGACATCAGCGCCTGTAAGGGGGTCACTGGACAGTGATATACTGTTAATAAAAGAGAAATATATTTAGTT
>WMED01028204.1:0-10490 GCA_019650415.1 Pipa parva | reverse complement strand
TTGGCTCAAGTAACAATACTTTTACTTGAGTAAAAATTTTGAATACTCTGCCCACCTCTGTCCATTTGCAACTTTTCCTACTTCATATATTCATAAGACTCTGTGATGTGACGAATGTGCGACCAATTCAGCAACATGCAGCAGTCGCGTATTTATACACCTGTTGCCAAGGCTGAAATTGTAAAAAAAAAAAAAAAGGTCCATCGTCTCTCCCCCAAGAAAACCCTCAGATTACATTGTGATTTGCTGGTATCACAAAGCGGTGTGGCCAGTTAGTGGGTATAGAGTGAGGTACCAATATTAGGATCATACTCACTTGGACAAGGTCCATACAGTGCTCTTGTTTACAACATTCTTAACTCTGTCTGTCTCTGGGTAACAAGAAAATGAAAATAGAATTAAATTAAAAATGCATATCTAAAAATGATACGAACTTGATGCCTTGTATAAAACCATGGAATCGGGACTTGTTCATGAGGAACTTTAAAGTGGACAAGATTTGCAAATAAACTTGTAGCTGCGGGATTTCCATACTAGCACAAATTTATCTAACACAACTGAAATTGCAATAAAAATAGCAACAGGTTATGTGTAAATCCAGTCTCAATGTGACATCAGGTTCACACATCCATCTTGTTTTATGCTACTTTTGGATATAGTTCCAAACTAAGCTGCATAAAAACCCCCTTTTAAAACAAAGACATGCAGTGGGACAATGTTCTGACTGACTCCATGTGAATCAGGTTACATTTTACACGGCATATTAAAGATAACCTGCTATCTGGGGACTTGCAGGGCACCTCATGGGTTGAGTGCTACTAAGTGTCCCACATTACATGAGTGACCTGGTCAGCTTATACCAAATGGATACCAGATGGTGTTTTGTCTGAATTTATAGATAAAGAGAAGGTCTAGGTCAGGGATAGGCAAACTGCGGCTCCTGAGCCGCATTGCACCTCTTCAGCTGCCTTGTTGTGGCTCTGAGTGCATCTCACTTGCCCTGCCCATGACCTCCAACACTTCTTCGGATAGGACATTGGCAGGTCATGTGATCGGGAGCATGCGCTTCTACCCCTTTCCGGCACTGTAAATAATTTCCACAGTGTAGGAGGGAGCGAAATGGCTCCCTCCTGTGCAAAGTTTGCCGACCCTTAGTCTAGGTAATTAAAGAAGAATTAAAGCTGGTTTTTGTCTAGGGGAGATTTTAAAGGTGATTGATCTGCTTAAGTGGAATTGTGCTGCCAGTGTACCCAGTGCTTGATTGATATCCAGTTATAATTCTAAGTTAGCGTTTCTCAACCTGTGGGTCGCGACCCCGGCGGGGGTTGCACGACCATCCCACGGGGGTCGAGAACTGCTGCGGCACCCGGAAGCGCCCGCAGGACCCTTCGTATAAGGGTTCCTGTGGGGTGACGTCGGCCGAAAACGTCACCACGTGACACGCGTACGTGATGACATTCTGACCGAGTGTCACCATGTGACGCGCGTACTTGATGACGTTCCAGCTGAACGTCATCACGCTATGCGCGGTGACGTCATGGCCGGGGGTCGCAGCCAGTAAAAGGTTGAGAACCGCTGTTCTAAGGGGTTCCTCTCTGCAAATCCTCTTTCCTGCTTTCCTCTGTCCAGTATTTTAAAGGGATATAATGATCCTATCTTTCATTTGAAACCATCCTAGTTTATTTGTCATACATCCTTGTACTGTTTTTTGTAAATAAAGATTTGCAGGTTTCATTAAATTGCTTTTAAAAAATACCAGCAGCTCTCTGCTTTTGCATGGGTCTCTTACCTCAAGCATTGTGCTGATAAGCTCACCAGGCTATCTCTGTATTTTGCATCTCAGTCACAAAGTGAGGTGGGGCTACTGTCTTTGTAAAGAATGAGCAAGCATAAAAACTACTGTACTCAACACTTTTGTATGTGTCCATTTAAGCGATCATTATTTTGTGTGATGTGGTGAATTCTCTCACTGTTTGCTAAATTATGTCATCCAGCAAAGTTTTCAGCTTAATGGTTTTGTTCACCTTTATTAGACACACTTTTATGAATTGTCAAACATGGCAAATTAAAGTTTGTGCAAACTATTTGATCCTGAAGAACAAACAAGAGGATGGATTGTGATATAAATTATATATTCATGAGACTTATTGTTGAAAATCTCTGTTATAATAAAGATGAGCCTACTATGGTTGCACACTCACTCATTCATGAAGCATTGATCCACTATTGGTGATCTAAATTGTACTCGTTTTTGTCTCTTTTTGCCAGTTTCCTCAACAGAAGACAGTGGTTTATACCTTCAAAATAAGAACAGGGATTGATTAGATTTCTGTTTCCCAAAACTACATCACTCCTCTACTGAAGCCTGCATCTGATTCTTAGTCAGAAGCCTTCCTTGTTTCATGCTCCCCTATGAGGTTTATCCCTCCTTCATTACCTGATGAAGGGTGCTTTATTCCCCCAAAATGTTGTGTTTGTATTATGTGAATCTGAACATTAAATAACACTATTGGAATTTGAGTCGTCCATCATTTTCTTATATCCTGTTTACCGCCTGCCAGAATCCTTGATTATGGGCTGACTGAAGACTAGAGAGGTGCTGGCTGCTTTCCTCTGAATACCAGCTGCTTGACACATAGCTTAATGTCACCAAAAACTGATTCATTTCTCAGTAAACAAATTTCTGACATTGTTTTGAATGTTATCCATAAACACATCCAGTAGTCCAAGGCACATGGGAACTGAACATTTATGAACTGATCTAAATCCCCTTCACATATCAAAACTGCAAAGCTTAAAACTAGAACCTCAAGAAAACACAAGTCATAGGAGCAGCATACTCACTTCAAAGGTACTTCAGCTGACTTCTCACACTGGTCTTCGGAATGTGAGAAAAGTGAGTAATGAGAGTCTTCATCATACCTTGAGAGAGGTGAGTGAGAAAAAAAATAAAGTATACTGTATACTGTATATTTGTCTTTTGTTGTGTGAATACAACAGCAAGCTCTTTAAAAAAAAAATCCATTCATCTAGGCCAGAGGTTGGCAAATTTTGGACAGGAGGGAGCCATTTTGCTTCCTCATACACTGGGGAATATTTTTTTTTACGGAGCCACAAAGAGGGAGGGGCGTATGCTCCTGATCAGATGACCTGTTGATATCCTATCAGAAGAAGCACTGGAGGTCATGGTCGGGGTGAGGGCGATCTTTATAGGAATTATAGGAGCTGTGGAAGTCCACACACAGTCAATGAAGGCTCCTTCACTGGCTAAAAATAGCTAACATGCTGAGAGAATTAAACCAGACCAGAATAACTCATTTGTATATTCATATGACATTTAAACCAACCTAGCGCACGCCGTATTCTTTAAAACAGCTTCTAGGGTGGGATTGAACAAGACTCCATTTTAACTCATAACAGGATTATCTTTTAATTATTACCTTTATAGTCACAGACCGTGTTGAACTCCCATTTCTTAAAAGAACAGTAACACAGATCTGGGTGAAATTTATAAAACTCAAGACAACCAATTTCGACCTTCTCTAGTTTTTTCATTGTAAAAATGGGTGCATGATCAAAAAATATCAGTTGATTTTTTTGTTGATGAAGAAAGTAGTGATAAGTACTTTTGGCTGGAAAAGTCCTGTTTTTCGTCAATATCCCATGGTCCCCAGTCCCCCTTCCCTCTCCCTTCCCTGATGGCTGGCTTCTTTCCAGAACTTGAGCACTAATGATGTCACTGGTGCACAGCCAATCAGAATTCTGAAGATAGCACACTGCTGACATCTCACTGTCCCCCCCTCCCCCGCGCTGTTTCCCCCTGATTTTCTACATTCTCCAAGAGAAATGCCACATGGGGCAGAATGGATGCTACAAAGAACATAGCTGCCTTATAGCATGTGACTGTGCCCTATGAGTTAAAGACAGAAATAATCCACTAAATTTGCTTATTGTCTGTACAGACAATGAAAATTAAACCATGGCTAGCATATGTAATCTCTCATATTAAGCAAGGATAATTTTGAGATCAGTGTACATTTAAAGTAAACAACACATTAAACAAGAACAGCTCCCTTCTTCCCAGAAGGCTGCTACCTAACTGCAGGCAAACTTGGATATTCAGAGGAAAAAAGAAGCCTTCATAAGGGATCTGATTAGAGAAGCCATCATGTAACTCTCCCCCCAGCCCATACTCCTTTGCCACGGCAACATTAGAATGAAGAAGGTGATCTACCTTTTTAATATCCAGTTTGCTTACTGCCAAGTAAAAGAACATTATCATTGTTATGACCAGGAGTACCAGAAGCCTTTCAAAGGATGCATATATAACAAAATTGTTTTATTACCAATTACATATTTTCTTAAATTCATTGCATTTATGTTTGTCATGTATTACACAAAACTCATTTACAGTATATATGCATTTAGTCTTCCCTATTCTAACTGTTGCTTATGTAGCACTATAGTAACGGTATGTACTAAACCCACTTATAGCAACATTTCAGATACCTGGGCTAGCAACACACACCTCAGGGAAGCAGGCCTCACTTAATTGATGGAGTGGTACACTTTCCCAATTAATAAAAGAACAGGGTACCAGTGGTTCTTGCTTTTAAACACACACACACACACACACACACACACACACACACACGCACACACACACACCCACATTTATTTAACAGTTGCAGATAAATAATAATGATAGGTCTTGCATATTGTTACAGTTACATCTTAAGCATCACACTTCAAAGATAGCCAGCACATGTGATACATATTTACCAACAGCTGACACCACAGGCAGTCTGCACATGGGCCTTAGAGTGGGACCCTTTGGTAGCTCCCATCACTGGACGGCTAGGCTATCCCTGGTCCCTAAGCCTACCACTCAGAGTCCCTAAGCTGAAAAACCACCAGGCCTCTAAGCCCACAGCAACTCCTGTTGGGGTCTCAGGCTACCCAGCTAGATAACCTCTCCTCAGTCTCTCACCCTCTGAGGTGAGCTAAACATAGGAACTAGTCTGGCATAAGTCCCTTATAGAAAACCCTCCACCAGGTAGAGGGTAGAGGTTTTGCTCCTGCAACAGCATGTGGTCGACGGAGTATAGTAACTCCCTTATGAAAACAGCACACAGAAAAAGTACCATATTAACATGTCACTAGAGGGATCTCCATGAACACTTAATGGAGTCCTTAGCATATATAACATAGTAGTCTGTGGACAGTTAATTATCAGAAAGTAGATAACTGACCATCTGGCTACACTTGAATGATTAACCACAGCCTTACTGGAAAGTATGTAAAGAGATAAGAGAGTGAGAGAACTTATGGAAGTGTGAGTGTGAGTGTGTGTGTGGGGGGGGGAAGTAAAGGAAAGAAAGGGTCAGACAACTTTGTGCTAAATTTGCCGCAAGCTAAAATAAAGAAGCTTGAAACCTTTTGATTGCTGTGTGTGGGAGAGAATGTTTCTAACACTCTAGTTTCAGTTTAGTGTACATACCGTTCATCTTCTTCTGACGGACTCAAATTTGACATTAATAGCTCCTTCTCTTCATCATACGACTTTGACTTACAACACAGCTTAAAATAGCAGGAACTGTATGGACAAGAGTGAAGTTTTGTTAAACACATGATAAAGGGATTCCACGGTGAAAGTCTGAGTGGGGGAATTAGGGTTAATGAATGAATTATTAATAGGCTGGTAACTGTAAAGAAACGCTGAATGGAACTGGTGTAACTGAAACATACAGTATTCTCAAGCATGACATCAACAAAAAGCATTTCTGATATGACATAGAAAATCAATAAGCAGTAATATAACAGTTAGTGCATGGGTAATCTGCTGCTTTATACATTCTCCAGCAAAATACATCACTGTATATCAGTGCAATATCCCTAGGATCACACTACATATAGAGAGTTATTCACAAAGGTGCGAATTCGACTGTCAAACTCTCAAACAGTGGATTCCCATAGCAAATCCACGACAATTTCCCCATTGTAAAGTAGTGACAATTTTTAAAAGTTAAGATTGTGACAATTTTCCCACAATAAAGTCGCGACTGCAACAATATTCTCATTATAAAGACGTGACTGCGGGGATAAATGATGATTGACATTATAGCTCCTCCAATCAGATCCCTAGATCATGATTTAAGGGATCTGATTGGAGGAGTTATAATGTCATTCATCATCTCATCATTTAGCCTTGCCCAACCCGACTCCGGAAAGAAAAGTCGGGCTGACAGGGAAGATGACAGAGAGAAACACTGTATAAAGGTACATTTTTTAAAAATACATTTATATTTACAAAAACATTTATTTCATTAGTACAACCTAAATTAGTATTGAGATGACAGATACACTTTAATTTATTCAAGAAAATCTCTCCAACACTAATTACTTCCTGTACATAAAGCGCTCTAACGTACACTGTGACCTATGTACAGGAAGTGTATTTATTTAATAAATACATTTTAATGTCTCCAATTTAAATAAAGTTTGACAGGCTATGTTGCAAGAAAAAAAAAAAGGAACTAGACATTCATGTGACATTATTTCAGATATTACTGAAATCCTTGTAGCTTTGTTTTAGGAAACAGCGAAATGCATCAGTAGGTCCATAAATAGGCATGTTGCTATGACTGGTATTGACTGGTATAGGGACATTACAATAATAAAAGCCAGCCTCAGACTGGTTCTTATTAGGGACTTGCCTTTAGTAAATGATTGCCCCTGTTAATACATTCTTCTCAGAAGGGGTATACTAAATGCAGTGACTGGTGTATAGATGGCTCCTTACATTACTATCCACCTTTAAAAACATTGCTAAATTAAGAGAAAAGGCTTACCATCCAAAAATCCCTACTATAATAAGCACCAGCAAAAGACCAATGCACAAGATCGAGATTTCTTCACTAATAACAGTTCTATCTACTGTAACTGCTTCAGTTCTCATCTCAGGACCCCTGTCCTCATTCTGTTCATAGACCCGATTGCTCCCGGCGATGGGTTTTTTGTCATGATGTCGTCTAGTATTTTTGCCTGGTGTTTTTCTGTAATTTCTCATATCTGCAAAATAAAGATGGGTAAAGTGAAACCCAGGCAGGCATGTCATTTACAAAAGATTACAGTATATACTTTAAAAAAAAACAAAAACATTTTATTTACTGAATTTTAATAAGTAACCACAGGATGAAGAATCGCTCATACATTTTAATCATATGAATGTAATCAATAATGCAGTTAATTAATATTTGCATTCCAGGACAAGGTCTTGTAGAAGAGAAGTAGAAAAAGACTAACGTAACTAGGGCATCATGAACAAGCATAATACTACTATAATATTACATTGTAATAAGAGATAGAAGGTTCTCTTATTCTAATATCCCAACAGAGAGCATGGTGGTCTTGAAATTTTAGGATAAAGCATTTAGAGATAGGGGAATGTAAAATAGCACATACAGGGGAATTTATCAACAAAGGCAATTGTTTACAGAAGTCTAATAATGCATACTAGCCAATCAGCAGTCAGCATTCTCTGGTATAATAGAAATTCTGATTGGTTGTTATAGGTTACTAGACCTCTATAAAGTTTGCCCCTGTTGATGAATTTTCCTACTGGTCTTTCCAGTTCAATACTAGGACATAAAGCTCTATAGTGGGGATTGTAAGTACATAGGTTATATTGTATCCTAGGGCATGTATAATGAGGTACAGTAGAAAGTTTTTTGGACTTTAGAAGTTGGGTGGAAAAAAAAAGGATTAAAAAATACATAATTTAATGCTGGATTCTGTGGTCTCTATCAACCATCTAGCTTTAATAATTACAGTACTTTGAGAATGAATGAAATCCAAGAGCAGAGACATTTGTTAAAGACATCATACACTTAGTTTAGGGCTCAGCTGCATATTGTCACTCCTGCAAGGACACGATTACTTGCAACTGTTCACCAAAACTGGCAGCAAATGGTAGAAACAACACTTGCCTGTACTGGAAGTGGATACCATGTGCAGTGCCATCTGTCTTCCATTATTGGTTTAAATGGCTTAATCAGCTGCATTGTTAGACACAGTGAAAACCTACAACTGTTGCTGGGTGTGTAATCTTATGTTGTATGGAACTAAAATAATGTTACCGTTAAATCCAGATCCCATTATCAGTTTAATAGAATGTCATTGCATAATCACCCTATATTTATTAATAGTTATTTTTTATGATAACATAACTACCAAGGAATGGTACATTTCCTTTGTCGGGGTGTAGTCGATATGGTACAGGTGGCCAAGTTTACAAACCCCTAGATCAGGCATGTCAAACTCAGGGTACACCGAGGGCCACATGAGTAACAAGAGGTTGTTGTGAGGGCCGCACACAGCAGCTAATGTCACACACGTTTCTCGCCGCAGCGCTTAATCATGGTGTAAATCACAAATGAGGAGGAGGTAATTTATAGGAAGGATCATCAGGGTGGTGAAACCCGCATATAAAATAATGGTATTTAAGCAATTACATGGGCACATGGTACAATAGTAAAAGCAAAGGATAAACAACTTACTGCATGCGCATCATGAAGTTAGTGCAGTAGATAAATATAGGCTGCTGAACAAAAGAGTCAATAGGAGCGCTGTGGATGTAAAAACATCAGAAAAATGAATATCATAGGTGTGTGCAAAATAGAGTCTACAGTAATTTTGCAGACATCTATTGTTCAGCAGCCAATAAAGTTTTTTCAAAGTCCGGCATTAGCATACTTTCTATCGTGATTAACCTTTAGTTTCCACTGCCAGATTAATGTTGCTGCTATATTTATCTACTGCACTAACGTCATGATGCGCAGTGTAGACTGTAGTTTGAGACTTTTTTGTGGGCCGCAGATATGCCTGTAGCGGGCCGCATGTTTGACATGCCTGCCCTAGATAATGCTTTTGCTGACTGACAGGTTTTTGGTTCCTTATAACTATTTAACTTCTGGCACTCTCGTTAAGATCTGATCTAATAACTTTCACTGTTACAGTCAGTGTTGGATTTACATCTCAGGAGCTTATAGGCACAGAATGTTTGGCACTTTAGGTCACACCCACTAACTAACCACACCCCTTTGTAAAGATGAACACAGACTAAGGGGGGAATTCACCATAGTGCGAAGTGAGGTCCGGATCCTTCGCATCACTTCACACAGAATGTTATGCGCTCACTGATATCAGCGAACGCTTTAAAGGGATTCCAGTCTCGGCGAGGCGACTTGAGTGGTCTCACCGAGACTGGAATCCCTTTAAAGCATTCGATGATACCCGCGTGCAGGACATCGGCGAGCGCATAACAGTCTGTGCGGAGTGATGTGAAGGATCCGGACCTCACTTCGCACTATGGTGAATTCCCCCCTAAATGATACAGTGAACTGAAGTGCTGTGTGACTTATAATTTTATGCAAATTGAAATAACAAATGTCAGAATCAACTTCTGACAATTAAAAATACTTTTCAATTAGAATTCATTAACTTGATTCCCCCTGCCTATGTCCCTGACTAGGAGTAAGCTGCCTATATTAGATCAAACGTAAATGTAAGTAATGTGAATATAAGCTTTAATGGGAGGGAAAATCTAATCTTTGATACAGAAGACTTACTGGCATAAGGTTATGTGGAATATACAGCAGTAATTACTTATTGGATTCACTTTTGCTTATTTACCTGTTGAAACGGTGGCGAAGAGAAGTGCCAAGATGGTAATTAAGGAAATGAGGCGGGTAAACTCCATTTCTGCTTAATAGAATGCTCTTCAAACAACAATTTACTATAAACTGATACAATGGAAACAGTATTATTAGTCAAAGTCTATTGCTGTGTTAAAGACAAGTAAGAAAAAATAACATTCTGATATAGTATATATATATATATATATATATATATATATATCTGCTGTTGTCAACATTAATACAGTTTTTTAGGGCCTTATTGACTAAAAGATAAATTCACCTGTTGAATTCACTTTGCTACAATTTGAGGGGGTTATTCACTAAAGTTCAAATTGTTGCGTATCGGTGCGAATTCACCAGATAAAGTCGCAATAGGCTGCTACTGTCGCAGTTGCATTTTTATAATGAGAATATTGTCGCAGTCACAACTTTATTATGGGAAAACTATCGCAACTTTTCAATGGGGAAATTGTAGCGGATTTACTATGGGAATCTGCTGTTTACGAATTCGACAGTCGAATTCACACCTTAGTGAATAACCCCCTGAGTCTCATAGCCAAAACAGTCCCGAATTCACTTCTTCTTACTGTTGAAGCTGCAAATTGATTTGTCGAAGAGGCGGACTGCAGTTTCATGCTTAGTATGGCAGTCAGTTGAATAGAAGTAGGATGTGAAGTGATGTGAATTCCCCCTAGTGAAGTGCAGTGATGTCATCCACACCATATCCCACTCACTGTATATAAGTGAATATGTGAATATTACATCCCTTTCTATGTCTCCCTGTCCCTAGTT
>WMED01028202.1:0-10490 GCA_019650415.1 Pipa parva | reverse complement strand
CGGCCGATTTTGATAAAATTTGGTATTATGAGTCCAAAATAGATTTGCTGCTGACTAAAAGAAATGTACTTGCTTACTTCAGTGGCTGCTAGGATACAAAAGCGGCAGACGGTAGTTTGTATACAGAAACGTCAAAATAGTTTTCAGTACTGAAGACAAAATTTTGATTAAGAATTTGGTACTGCTGAGACCCAGCTCCCCTAGCATCTGCCTATGTGGCCTAATGGGAGAGCCGGCCCTGTCCCTTACAAGTACACACTGACTAATCTGAAGCAAAATAAAAAAAGTTTATGTTTATTCTATGTTTCTCTCATTTACAAAAATGAATTCTAGGTTATTCTATTTCTTAAGATAAAGTTTAACTCAGTATGTGTTTGTCTATTATACTCACAAATAAGCTCATCCAAAAGGAAAGGGCCAATGACATTGCAGCTTACTGTCCATAATAAGAAGTTCATTTTCATGCACTTCCTGGGTAGCCTAAAGTCTCCCCTACCTCTCCTGATAGGCTCCTTATCTGAATATAACATTTCACTATTACACACACACAGTCACTTATTCTGTCATAAAAGAATAAAACAAAGATGAGGTTCACACTGCAAATAAACAGACTCCTAAATCCAAGTTTCTCTCAATCTATTATGTGGATTTATGTAGTAAAGGGCACTACCATTAAATCTTTGCACAATTCAAGATTTCAATCTTAACCCAAACATCTTTTTTGAAAACACTCAAAGCTATAATGAATTCCAACAAGATGGCATTCTAACAAAATATGCCACTAAAAAAAAACTCCTTTCCCCTGGCTCTCACAAACGCAGTAGCTTATTTTGAGTGGTTCTTATCAGTGCTTTCCATGACGTCTTTCGTGGCTTTAACAGTCTTGTCCAGGGACTTGACCCAAGACCTGCATCTTCTCTTACACGGACTCTAGAAAATCAGTCATGCTCAGAAACATATGCCACATCCTGGTTAGAGGCTTTAAGGAGATTTCAGGCATCAAAATAAATCTTAAAACACATTCTTCTGTACCTTTTGCCTTAGTGATATTCTCTGTTATTTTTGGACATATCTTTTTATGAAAAACGCAGATTATTTGACCAGAGAAACTCCGGTTACATTGTTGAAATATTCTTTATTTCGAACAGCTTTAAACCAGTATTGTCTGCCATGTGTGATCACTGCAAATGAAGTCACTGTGTTTGACCTAAGACAAACATCTGGCAAAAGTCACAACTTTCACACACTTCCATGCATTACTTTTGCATTTAAAATATAAACATGCAAAAGAAAATCTATAGCCCTAATGAATGAAAACTATGAGTAAGAGTGAAGCAGTTATAGATACAATTGATAGAATTTATATTTTACTGAACTGTAAGCAAGACTATGTATGCATCTACATGTGCATTTCTTAAAGGAACAGTCCAGCCCAATTAATAAAAAGTAATGTGTGTTGTAAATACATAATAAATGTTTTTTTCTAATATGCTTAATCAGTCTTTTATGTGAGCAAAGGAATTAATTGTGCCACCTGTGTAGCAGTACACAGTGCTTCTGTGTTTTCTGCCTAGTTGGATAGATGTAGCATTCTTTTGCCACTGACATAACGGTGTCTCGGGAAGGTCAAAATTAATAGTTAATTAATTACCATGGGCAGGTAGTTACAATAGTTACAGCTAATGGTGTAATGGTCAATAACAACAGTGTGTTGCTACTGGGCATGAGACAGAGACCAAATCCATATAAAAATAAAGTCAATATTTTAGCCCTTTCTTTAACAATTGCTTGTGCTAGGTTAACTACACCTTTAAGAATTGGAAGGGAAAAAAAAGAGGCAAATGACAGCTTAAAGTGTCTGATTGGTTATTAGGAATTAACCAGTCTGTCAGTAAATTCCTTAGCTTAAGATTCCATCTGAACTGCTGAAGAGGAAGTGGCTGAGAGAGGAAAGGAGCTTCAGTACCAAACTGGTTTTAAATTGTAAAAGGTGGAAATTAATAATTTATCCAACAAAAAGCATTTATTTAACTTTTATTTAACAGTGTTAAACAGAGAGCAAATAGCTGTTGGTGCCTAAACTGTTCGTTTAATAGCATTTGCAAGATGCAATCAAAAAGTATAGCCACTCTTGAATGGTCATTGGAGGAGTGGGGTTACATGGTTGCATCTCTCCCAGGCAGTTTCAAGCTAACAATGAAGAATATAGGTTTCAACAGTTTCAGATTTCACCATCCATCACCAACAGAATAAAATTTTGTCAAACTGTATGAGGCCTAGGAGCACCCCATTGCTAAGAAAGTTCAACTGGCATTTGGCATTAAGTGGAGAGTGTCAAGAACTGCCAATAATAAATACCTGAGACAAACGGTTACGTTATTAAGTTGTCTGCCTGCATTAAAAGCACAGTCACACCAAAGAAATTTAAAAAGTAGTTACTATATTTTTATCTACATTACCAAAATTTCTAAATTGTGTCTAGAAAGTAAGATATTTAGCTTTAAAAATTCAACTTTCGGGGCATACATCCTGAATAAGTATTATCTAAAGCCCCATAGAAAACAAAGGGACTGAGTGAAGTCTGTTTAACAGCATGGCTGCTATCAGTAAAGGTAAAAACAAAGAGAAAGCAATAGAATTAATAAATTCAACTTCAAAAGATAACCTTTTTGTATGGTGAAACTCATGCAGTGATGTTTAGCTGTGGTAGTCACCTGCATCAATCTCTACTGCTTTCCAACAAGCAAACATATAAACATATGTACATATAAATGTACCTAGATTTTAGCTGAAGGATAGGCTTGCAGATATGTATATAATGCATTGGTACTATAAATATGTACTTTATGCTCACTAATTATACTCACAGATGTAGCATCCTACCATACTGAAAGAGTTCTAAATGAAATCAAATTAAGTTTATATACAATGCAACCCATGTTCATTCTCAAACTGATGTTCTGGGACTCTAAGGGTGCCATGTGAAATTAAAGGCTGTATTGTAATATTTGGGTGGCTGAAACCTTTTTTCTTCCACTAAAATAAAATTTTAACAATTGTATAGACTTTCCATAAAAAAAAACAAAAACACAGAACGGACCTTTTTCATAGATCGATAAATAAGAAGGATGGCAAGAGATGACCTAAAAGTACAAATTTAAAGGCTTACAACATTTAAAATAAATCCTTCAATTAAGAGTATTTTGTATAATGTTGATTTTAATCCATCAGTTGTAGCAAAGACAAAACCGCTCCCAAACAAGGCTTCTTATAAACCACATTGATTATTACTTCAAATAATGACTTGCATGTACTAACAAGCAGCACTAAATATCTACTAATAACTACAAAAAAGTAATAATGTCATTTATATGAGAAGAAAACATTTTAAGGCTTTAAAAGAGTTGTAAATGTAAAAATAAAATGTGAGCAATGTTTTTACTTGTACCTTAATTCTCAACCATGAATTATGAAACAATGCACAGATGTTTAGGGCTTGTAATTCTTTAGTGCACTGTACACATGCCCCTTCATCTAACTAAAGAAAATCATAACGCTGTATAAATTACAAAGGAAACCAACGTCTGGAGTCTGTATAAAACATTTATTTTCTGGCTTGCTGATTTATAGCCCATCAAACCCCATCAAATTTTTACTGTCATATGCACGGCTTGTATACCACATATCACTAGTTAATCTTTTTGATTTTGTCTATTTTTATCAATGCTGTGCTAGTTACTTATGTATAAAATATATTTAAAAAAAAAAGATTAAGTCAAAAACCTTCCTGATTAACTTTTTTATTTCAATAACCTATACAGGTTCATTCATTTGTTTTTATTTAGAGATTTTCATATTTGTAATAATTTACTTCAATTAGCTTTCAAGAAGACCAGGAACACATTGCCCCACATGAATTGCTGAGAAGGGAAAAGGACGGCTATAGCAGATGGAGAGAATAACACTGCAAACATCTGTGAAACTTAGAAAAAAGAAAATGACATGTTTCCTTCAACTGAGCCCCCCCTCCACCCCAGGCTATTTACACCCTAGAGTTCTATAGCATGTGAAATACTTTAGGGACATTTGGTAAGGGCAGGATTTAACCTTTAGTACCTGTTCAATGTAATGAGAGACACTTTTGGTTTACATTTTAATTTAAAATGTTTGTGAATAATCTTTAAATGGATTAAACAGGATATTATATTATTACATATTCTCCTTTGCTATAATGTGATTTTTTTTTTTTTTTTACCAACCTTAAAGGTAAAATGTCCCAATCTGAATGTAATGTTCCTTGTTACAAACAGATAAGTCACTATTACTTTTGTATATTCTACATCTCTACATACTTCAGAACTAGTAACAGCAGAAAATTAAAACAGCCACTTAGTTTGACATTGCAGTTATTACCATTTTTTTATTTTATGGTTTGTCGTTTCTCTCTTTCTTTATGAATACGTATTGCCTAAAGTTCCATAGGAACTGGTCAGGACAGGGGTTTGTTTACTTAACAGAAAAAGGATGGCTGCAGTCAGCAAAGTAAAATATTGAAAATCAAATGCAAAGCAAAACATATGGAGTTCAATATTAAATATAACATTTTATTAATATTCCAGATAGGAATTTTTGTTTCTTCTTCTGCTGCTGTTATTGGTCCTGTATTTGAAGATGAACAAAAAAGGTGTAATTGCTCCATCTAAAAAAATTCAACAATGTTTACATCAATACATTCATCTGTATGTGTCCACAGCAGACTTGCATTATAACCTATGGGATATTAATGCTGATCATATAAAAATGTAAATTACTACTATAAACTTAACACAGTAAAATAACTAGGCCATGCTCATACTATATGCATCTTTGGTTGGATCTCGCTCAGCCTCTCCTAGTAGCTGAAATACTGCTCTGTAGTTATGGTATCTCTTAAAAAAAGATTTCATACATGCATACATTTACATATTTTAAAAAGTTCCATCAATTGAACTTCTGTGCTTATCTTAACCCAGTACTGTTAATCCTAATCGTCTATGCAGAGGGACAATTCTGTAGTATTAGATTGTATTTCTATGATGATGTCACAGACATCTTGTATGTCCATCTGAGCAGTTAGACAGCCAAGATTAACTTTACTCTATCTTCCTCTGCTGCTAACTCTGACCTGTGACAAATATAGTCCATGACCCGTACTGCTGTAATGTATTTACAGGGAAAAAACAAAACCTAAAATTTAGTATAAAAGCTGGTGATAAATATAAATACAAGACAAGCAATGAAAATGTAACTTGTGCAATATTATAAAGCATCTCTTTTAATCCCCATTAATTTTATACAAAGGTTTTCTGCCACATACAGAAAGTTTATCATTTTAATAGTGCTCCCCTAAAGCTCACAAACAACCTGCAAATGGGAGTTCTCTACTGTCATGCAGTTCATCTCTAACATTAATCATATTTCCTAGTTTAACAATCCAAGTAGTTACATTTAGCAATGTACGACTAAAGCACCACAGCCACAGCTCACACCTAATATTTTTAACTGCCTCTCCTAAAATAAAAGCCAGTGAGAATCAGGTTTTTTTTTTAACTAAGTGCACAGCATGCTATCATCAACTTGTCGCTTCAGCAAATAAAAATAAAAAATAAAAAGTTTTAAAAAATTGCTATCTTTCAACTGCAGGCATGTGTTATAAGCAATAAGGGTCCTTTTAAGAGACTACATTTTGTGCAAGAAATTAAGATTGAATTGGGAAAAAGTATAAATATTAAAGTCTAAATAAGGCAATATAAAGTTAATAGATTTAATCAAATATTGGTGTTGCGTAAGCTAATTTTAACTAATAGAGTACAAAGTGTTTCGGCCTGCAACAGCACTTTGCAACTTTTTCCTTGCTGAACTCCAATTCTCAGCATCCACTAAATACCAAAGGCATCTGGAGGTCAGAGTTCAGTGACAGCTAGAGGACTATGTGTTTTTAAAATAACTCAAAATAAGATTAAAACATTATAACTTAATTTTTCTGGTTCGGGGGAGAGGCATAATTTATTATTAATTTTTTTTTTTCAATATAAATTTGGAATACACTCAAAAACAAATCAAAAGCAATTGTTTTGAATCTATCTCCCCTGTGGTATATACTTTATGAAGGGCACAGTGATAAGCATGCTCCATCAGGATTTAAAATATGTACCCAGCTGATGTCAGATATAAGAATACTGAACAAACGTATCAATTTAGAAGCCCAAAAATTTCCAGTACTCAAGACATTTAACAAGTAACATAAGAGAAATAAAATTTAAATGAAAACCTAGCGCACAAATATGAATAGGATAGTGCGGTGCATGTAAGACACCATGCAAAACTCAGATGATGGCACCACCCTGACCGCACCTCTTCAAAGCAATGTTTATATCCTGAAATCATCTCTGTTTAAATATGCCCTCATAAATTCTTCCAGCAGCGACACTTACTACAAAATACAGAGCAAAAAGTCAAAAGAGGTGCAGAGAGTTAAATAACCCAAAACACAGTAAAAAGTGCCATTAAACACATTTGGTTCTAAATACAATACGAAATACCATAAGACATATTCATATAAAATACAATCAGAAATTCATCAACGGGGCAAACTTTACAGAGGTTTAGTAACCAATCAGAAGTTGTATTTTATTATTCTTGCTTCCTTATACAAGAGGATGATGCTGACTACTGATTAGTTGCTATGGGTAACTAGACCTCTGTAAACAATTGTTCCTGTTGAAGAATTCCCCTGATTATGTTCTGAGAAGTAACCCAGCCGCAGTGAAAATTGCAGCTTATGCACCAAGTCTTAGGCACACTTCAAAATGTCCTGTACAGTAAAAGTGCCAGCAGACATATTTATTTCCAGCAGTCCCACTCACAGGCATATGACCCAACTGAAGTAAAACACGCAAGCAGATCTACCCAGTACCCTAAAGACATGCTCTCTGCAATAAAAGCACCAGCAGATATCAACCCAGTAGCTTCTCACTACTACATGTAATAATCATTAATATCCTAAGTATAACAATGATTTAATGGCTGCCACAAATTGCACATTATTGGGTAAATATAAAATATTTAAATTGTAAGCTCTTGAGGGCTGGGTCATCATTTCTACTGTTGTTTTACATTTTAACATGTAATCCTATCTTATGAGTTTCCCTTACTCTGTACAATGCCACAGAAGATGTTGGTGCTATACAAATCAATAATGTAAATCCCAGAGGCAACTATGAAATGCACAGCATACTCCATGGCAAGTGCAGAACACAAATTCCTAGTTCAGAATACATTTACTTGTGGGAACATCCAGATTAATCCTGGCACTCCAATTTAATTAATTTAATTGCTGCTGCCAATCAGCATTTCTAATTTTATAATTCACTTAAGTCAAGTAGCAGCTTTGTACAGCCACATCCTGCATCAGCACCAATAAGCATCTGTCTTATTGGTGCAAATTCCAAATTCATTATATAAGGAACAGTTGGGAGGTATGCAAACAGGTTAGGTGAATAACTCTGTTTAAGTAATTACAGTGGTAGCTGTCAAGGGGTGGGGTATTTTAGTAAGCAACAGAACAGTTAGTTAGATTATTTGATGTGTTAAAAGAAAGAAAAAAGGCAGTTATCAGAATAAGAGTGATCAGATAAGGATCTGAGAGATCTGAGAAGGGCAATACTTTGATGGTTAAAGTGGACCTGTTAGGGTCTGCTCTGATGCCCGACTTGAATCTCAAGTCAGGTTAGGAGGGCAAAAAGGATGACTGACATAAAAGTTCCTCCAATCAGACCCCTTAAATTATGATCTAGCAGGGATCTGATTGGAGGAGATATAATGTCAATCATCATTTAACTCCACCCAACCCAACTTTCGATTCAAGTTGGACATCAAAGCAGAAAAGAAGCAGTGTGTCTGCTTCTTTTACTACAGTCTTAGCTGAATGCTTTTAGCATCCAGCTAAGACAACTCCCTGCTTCCTAAAAAGAGTATTAAGTGGACCTGACAGGTCCACTATAAGTGTCTGGGTCAGAGTAAAATTCTGTTTTTAGAAGCTACCAAAAGTAGGAAGGGCTGGCAAGAGGATCATGGGTACCCAAAACTCACTGATGACAAAGCTAATCCATTCATGCCCTCCTCACAAGACTTATAGGATCTGCTGCCTTGGTGCACACAAACAAGGCTTCCATCATAAATCAAAGACCCCCTCACAACCTGACAAACAGAGGCCCAAAATGTGTGTTACGTTGTCCACTTAAACTGTAAACTGGCCTGTTAAATTGCTCAGTAGCCAAAAGCACATCAGTTTAAGTGGTCAGACAGAACTCATAACAACATATGATTAAAGCCCAAACCACCCCCAGCAGTATTCCCTATAAAACCTGCTGGCAGCCCGGACGACAGGACACCTTTAGTTGTATTGTGAAGTGAATACCTCAATGTAATGGCTGATCAGTGTGAATATGATAGAGTGTTTCCATAATGCTTGCCTCAGACCATTTCTGACCAGTAGGGCTGCAGCTCTACTGGTGCCTAAGGTGAATACTAATTAATATGGCAGCTCACAATAAAAAGTATAAAAAGTACAAATAAGGTATTGAATGGCTTCCTGAAAAAAATAAGCAATAAGCTGCTTATGAAACTGAAAACATTTATAGCATAGAAGGGTTGATTTTTTTTTTTAAAGAAATATGCTATCTAATGGAAATATCATTTAGGAGAAAAAAACAAATACAAGTGTATGAAAATAATCAAGTCTCTATATTATTTCCCTGCCAATGCTTATAACCACTGGGGTTCAGAATTTGTTGCAAACATTGCCAGATTTTCTATACCTGTGTTTTATTACTTTTAAAATGGGTGAGTAGGTGGCATCAGAGACCATCATTTCAAAAGTATTTCTAGCTTCAGGACTGTATTTTTAGAGTTCTGTTAGAGAAATCCGCTGAGGTAGTGTTAAGAATCTGACTTGTAGTCAGGAAAATCAGACACAGCAATTGAGGAGTTGAAGGAGATAGCAGCCAGAAGGCAGATACCAATAGGTACCACAATGAACTTGGCACAAGCAAACCCCAAAGAACAGAGTCTAAGGTAAGCCTGGTCTTCCCCTTTGACCTCCTCAAAGAGGCATGGCCTTTGAGGTTTGGAGATACCTGGCTGAGAAGAGAATCGCAAATGTGGACAGGCATAAGTCAGGGCTGGTGGCAGGCAAGAGAGGTCCAATATCCAAAGCGAGAAGTTGGGGCAGGCAGAGAACAGAAGTATGTGGGAAACAGGTCAAGATCAAGTTACACAGTAAAGCAGAACAGAATGAGGATCACACCCAGAAACAACAGAATTCCTATAATCAGGCGCTGTGATCTACAACTAGCTGTCTAAATATGCACTTTGGCGGCAATGCAATCATAATGTAACATCATGACGTCAATCGCGAAGTTCGCATAAGCAGGATGAAGTTGCCAGTGAACAGCACGCAGAATGCTGATGTTGACTATTAACAGTGCATGAGAACATCGATCACAACTGGCAAAAGGGGGCGAGAGTGAGTAGAACTCCTAACAGGTAGAACAGAACCTCCTTGTGAGCTCAAAGGGAATCGACCACTCGAGTCGCCTTGCTGAGACAAATGTACCTTTAAAACTTTTGGTGATGTGTGCATGCAGGAGAGAAGAGAGCGCGTACCAGTCTCCGCTAGGTGAATCAAAGGATCGCAAGGTAAGTTCGCACTTTCCTGAATTACCCCCAAAGAGTTACAAAAAGTTTAGGGAAGAAGTAATACTTGCCGTTTGATTCCCTTAATTTGTTTTCCTGAGAGCTGACATTTTCCTCCCCACTATCCTTTGTTCTGCAAGTTAAGGCAAGGCCAGAAGAAAAGCTGACTGACTGCTACTGGTTAAGCAGTTGCTGACCTTTTGGCTGCATAAATTAAGTAGGAGAGCACGAGATTACAGAAGATAAGCTGACTTGTGCGCAGGTGTTAAGTAGTAAGTAGTGCAAAAATGTCCAGGGTAGGGTACCTTTTTCATGGAAAACTTTCCAGTACATGTTACACACACATTTCCTGATGCGGGAGTTTATCAGTGCTATCTACTCAATCATTCTGCGACACATGAAACATTTGCTGGGGAGAAACACTTCTCAAAAAGGCAGGGGTCTCAAATCTATTTACCCGGGGGCCGCTGGAGGTAGAGTCTGGGTGAAGCTGGGCCGCATCAGGTTTTCCAAGAGAAAACAACAGATTAAAAACAATACATGGCCCTGCGGGGCAATCAGCGGCTTTGTGGGGGTAATATGCAGCTCTGCTGGGTGATTTGCATCTGCTGGGGAAATTAGCACCTTTACGGGACAATGTGCGGCTCTGCGGGGCAATGTGCGGCTTTATCGGCTACTAGCGCATCTGCTATTTTTTTTATTATAATAGGGGGTCAATTTTATGGCTTGGGAGGGCAAGCTGGGGACACTGGGGG
>WMED01028200.1:0-10491 GCA_019650415.1 Pipa parva | reverse complement strand
ATATATATATATATATATATATATATATATATATATATATATACTGTATAAAAAAACTAATTCATAAATATTAATATACCGGTGTACAAATAAAAATTAAGATCTAAAATAAAAATAATATTTTACAGTCCTTTGTGCTAGAAGCCTTATTTTCAAATAATAATAGGACTTTTTTTTTTTTACTGTTGATCAGATTTAAAGCTGGAATAGGCATGTACCTTTATTACTATTATTACAGAAAACTGTCCCATAATTAGATTATTTTAAGGGTATAGATTTTGTGCTTGAAGAATGAAGGAGTAGATTCCAAACTATACAAAGATGCTAAGATTAATAAAACAATGTCATTTGGCAACAGATTTTGTTTACTGTTTAGCAGGACCATCTTTACATAAACAGTGATATTTACATACAAACACACTATTTCCTGCCATTGTAACCCCCCCAGAATTACTGAATCTCAGGCAAGGGTAGGTTTCTATACATTATAAGCTTATCACTTATTATGGGTCATCTGGTGAATGAACAACATATTGTTTACATAGCCAGTTCATCTGAATGATGATGTGCATTAGCAAGTGTCAGCTTTGGATAAGTAAGAAAAAGTAAGAAAGGAAAAAGAAACCCTCAAAATCATGTTCACTAGGCTATGTTTAAAGAATACAAGTTAAATGCTGGTATGTTCACTATGGAAGACCTTACCTGGTTAGTGCTGGTCCTTATATCATTGCAATATATTGTTTCCTCTTTGTGTGACTAGATGATTGGTACTGAAAATATCAAGGAATAGTTCTCCCAAACACAACTGATCTGGTTCCTTTTTTGGTAGCATTTGGTGGGAGTACCCTAACTGGGCCTGGGTAGAATAGTCCTCATGATAACTTTGAGCTGCAGTGATATTCTTGTGCTGAATAACCTCAATGATATTATACAAAGATCTAATCTACCTTCTCGTTATAATACCCCTATAGTGATACGCTGTACAATTCTGGATTCACTGCTATTTTGATTGGTAAATGATGTCTTAATTCTTATGCACTCCCTTATGGATAAAGCCCATATTACATCACAAGATAAGATCATTTTCACATGCCTTGGGGAGTAAGAACATACCACCAATAGGGGAGTTATACCGGCTTAAGGAGGGCACGCCCAGCATTTACTTAGCATTTTTTTTATTCTCAAATCCCAAATATTCAGAATAATACCCTTTTAAATTAATGAAAAAAATCATGTTATTTTTCCTTTTCTCCACATGCTTTTCCTCATCAATAGCACTTTATGTATGCAGCATACAAATATTCATTTTTTTTATTTGAAATTAATGAATAAATTCCAGCTCTGCATGCAACGTATTTTAAACAGTACTTTTTAATGTCTTTAAAACCAAATCTTTTTTTAGTCCAATTCAATGAATCTGTATAACCCCGTATTAAATGCTTGATTACAGAGCCTACAATTGATCTGGGGGATATGTCAGAAGATTTTATTGGGTATAAGAAGAAGATGTTCATATTTACCTGTATTTGTGCCACAAAATTTGCAAGTACATAAGACAATTTAACTAAAGCAAAAACGATAATAATTCAGTAAAACAAATATAATTTTGTGATGACTGGAAATTAAGGTTATATAATAAAAGAATGTAGTGAGATTTCTTAATTTGCTACTGTATATTTGTTGACTACTGATGAATTTGAAATGGGCATTGTTTTGAACATCTACTGTATATGATGCAAGAAGACCTAGTAACAGGTTTTTTCCCTGTGCTATATGAACAATAAACATCAGGTAACTTGACAGAAGGTTGGTAATTGAAAACATGAAATGCCTCCATGATTACTTAACATTTACCACTAGGCTCTCTTAGCAGTGAAACAAAATTCAAATGATGTAATGTTACAACGTTCTGAGCTGCGAGCTATTGCCTGCTGTCACCCGGTACAGCAAGTTTGTCATGGAACATTAGCATTACTAGCAAAATAGCTTGAATGCAAGTTCCTTTTATTTTCACACATCTGTAGTTCACAGCAGGCTCACAGTTTGGTTACAGTTCAATTCTTACAACTGACAGTTTGCAAATGATTCTTATGCCAGTGACAAGTGTAATGTGTCTGTATATCTTGGAGGCAGAAGTTTGCAGCTTGGCTGCTTAAAGACAGCAGGGGGTGAGGATTATACTGCTGTCATCTAAAGAATATACAGAATTACAAATGCATTACATTGGGGCAAACCCTTAGGCATAACTGAGCCTTTCTTTTCATATGTATTCTTTGTCATTTTTACAGATAGTATATGTTTGTCTAAATGGTATTTTTTTGTACTGAACATAGAAGGGCTTTAGAGGGACTTTTAGTTTGTTTTTCAGCTTATATCATTTTTTTTTTTTTTCTAAATTTTTCCTGTGTACCCATGATCGAATAGGAAAATACATTTCAGGAAAGAAAACTTCATCAAACTATGTACAATGCCTCCTCATATATGGGAAGTCTACGCAGCCAGATAAAATACAGATATCTTTTTAAACTTGTATTATATAATACCCTTGTGCTCAGTGCCTGCCCTCGAGAAACAAAATACAAAGAAAGAAAGAAATATGCTCTGTAATTTGAAGGTAAGAAATAAGATTAAAAAAAAACAAACAAAGGGAATCTTAGAATTGTGTCAAAGTGGATTGGTTCTAGGTGATAATTCTTGTACAAATCTGGCTATAGCAACAGCGGCAAACAAAAATGGACAGTTTTCCACTGAACACTCTTCCCTTTAAACCCAGGGATCCTTAATTAGTCACAGGTGCAGGTTTCGTTGGATGTTGTAGCTAACATCTCTATCACAGAATTCCATCAAGTAAACAAAGGGCCACACATTGTATTGCCTTTGGATTTAATTAATTTAGTGGCCTTCAGCAGCACACATCATTGTTTTTGGGGGGATGGCTCTCTTCATCAGGAACAGTGCATAATTTAGAAGTTCAAGAAGGGAACTAGTCCACCTCTTCAAGTGTCTGCAAAGTTCAGAAAATGTAACAAAGATATGGGTCTTTAGTATTAATAACAGGTATTAATTTTAATTACAGTAGCTTTAAAATATCAGGTATTTTCTTCACAATTGAAGTTTAGAGATTTATTAGAGGGCAATATGGAGATATTATTTACAGTTTTTCAAATCTAATAAGGCTATTTAGCAATGATTTTATTTCCTACCACTGTGGGGTTTACAATCTAATTCTCCATATGATCACACAAAAAATTTGGGACAGATTTTTAGACTCTAGCTAGGGGCATATTTGCTAAAGTTGAATTGTTTATCCCTATAAAAATGAATTTGCTTAGCGCTGGATTTAGCAATATCGATAGTATCACCTATTTATCAAAGCACTGGAAGGCATTATCGCAGTGGATATCTCTGTGTATCAATATCGCCTGATTTAACGCTGTTCTGCATTTATTTACTAAGATAAGTGTTTGTTTTTTTTTTGGCTATTTCTGTTGCTTAATATATCGCCACTCTCTGGGTGGCGTTATCCATTACTTTCAATGGGGCTGTAGTCTGGAGTTATGTTTTAAGTGTAACTTATCGATATCGATATACACATGGATATGGATATGGATATTGATACGTATATCCATCCCCATAGACGCAACCGGTACCACTGCTTCTACAGATATCGATTTCGCCGGGATAAATGCATATAACGCTATGGCAGTGCTATTGCCGCATAATAATAAATGGGCTACGGGATATCATCCAATATCGCTAAATCTATGGCGATATCTGTAGATATGAGAAATGTGACTTTAGTAAATATGCCCCAATTTTAGCCAAATGTCAGATTATGGAAGGAAACCCATGTAAATCCAGGGAGCATGCAGACTTCAGGCAGATGATTTGGTTGGAATCACAGCACTTCAAGGCAGAATAAGACTCACAGCACTTCAAGGCAGCAGTGTTAATCCCTAAGCTCCTGATCTGTATTCAGCAGTTTATTTAATTAATACGATCCAATATAATCTAATATAAATGGGAATACAAATTGATTATCTGTTTAAAGATATTTTAAGATGGGGGAATTAGAAATAGATCTATAAATTAAGAGGGGTGGATCTTTATAACATGTTAACTTAGTTCCATAGGAATAAGGTAATTATTATATTAGATTAAGTGATAAAACTGCTATCAGCATGGACCATAAATTACAGGTACCTAAAGGAGGTAACTTATCTTAGATGCCTTAAGTTGACTAACAGTTGTTGGCAATGGGGTCCAGGAAACAAAATGGATTTGTCTCAGCTGTTTTTTAAACCTGGGAATAAGACAAGGGGATCCATGAGGTATTCCGGCGAGGCGGCTCGAGTGGTCTCGCCGAGACTGGAATCCCTTTAAAGCGTTCGTTGAGGTCCGCGTGCAGGACATCAGCGAATGCATAACAGCATGTGTGAAGTGATGCGAAGGATCCGGAGCTCACTTCGCACATTGCTGAATTACCCCCTTAAAATGTTCAACAAGTGAAAAATACATGACTATTTCTTTAAATTAAATCTGACTTGGCTCACATACAAAAACACAGTTAGCATGATGTGGTATATTTTCCAAAGATAGGTTTTTGCTACTGGAACCTGACAGACTCTCAGTGAGGCTAAACACTAAAGTGAATTGGATCTTCCACTTTGTTGTACATTGCATCCAACTGATCAAATGATAGAACCTCTTTCAATGCTCTTAGCATCATGCAGGTATGAGGTCAGAAGTTACTTCCCTCAGTGATTGTTGTAAGGAAGTGTACAGGGAGATTAAGCAATTTGTCCATTACTAAAATCTGAAGTGACTGGAGACAGACTTGTCCTGCTACCAACATTACTAAGAGTGAAAAGTTGTTGCCCAGTGGTTGGTCTTTAAGTCTTCAATTGGGCCAGTCCATCCCTGAGTATTTCAAAATTATAATGATGACAGTTTATCTAAAAAAATGAATTAACTTGTAAAGAGTTAACTTAAAATACATATGTGCTTAATTCCCTCTCTTCTTTATTAATCAATGGTAATAACTAAAACCTAAACGTTTGCATGGCAGTATAGCCTTTCTGTTAATATGGCAACTGAGGTTTTTTAGACCATGGATCTTTGACCCCTGCTTCCAGTTGGGACAGTGTAAAAGTTACTTTATTCTATCCATGAAAGAGACTGCTTTAGTTATGATCACTTTTTCAGAGGCCTGTCTAGAATGGTGGCAAATAGACTTTGTAAGTATGCATAGAATAAATTATGGGTAATAAGCCCAAATACAGTACAGAGCGCTGGGATTCCTCTAAGCCATACAAGCACACTGACAACTCACATGGTTTATTTTACACACAATTCATGTAACATTTATTAGTATCATAAATGTACTTTAATGTCCAAAGCTGCAGATCAGCAAAAATTCACATTCAGGACTCACAGCATTCTTTCTGGTAGTCACAGGGTGGTCTCTCGTTACATCAGTATCTCATGCAGCATGGTATCTCCTGTGAACTTCCCTAGCCCTAAAAACTTGAGGGACCCTTGACAGATCACAGGTTGTTTACCCAAACACTCTAGGCACTAGCCCTTAACTCACTTCTGTAGGGCTTTCCTTGCTTCTGATCTGACTGAACTTGTACTCAACTAGTACTAAATTTGTCTAGGCTAGATCACTCTCTTGATTAGCAAGAATACTGCTTAGCAGGACACATTGGTCCCATGCCATAACCCCAGTGGGCCATGCCCCCACCAGATATCTCTTCTCACTTGTGACACCAGGACAGGTCCTTCCTCTATAACCTAAGGGCTAGGCAAAGAAAGAAAGCTCCCTATATGTCCCACATTTTAATTATAACTCCCTCCAGGTCAACTGGCCTATAACTCATATCCCACTACCTACTGGCATATTCTAAAACCCTTTTGGGAAACCTCTGTATATGCTATAACTTTCCCTTTATAGCATGTTACCAAGAAAACAGCAGCAACCTACCATTCCAATGCTACCATCTTATTGCCACACAATTCCAGCTGTGCAGTGCTACTCTTGTGCCAGATGCTTACAATGCTGCCCTTGCAGATATTTGCTTACAGAGCAGTTCTCCATAGAAAAAGATTGTCGGTATTGTCAACACTATTAAAAGGAATGGGACCAACACTGAAAATAGTGCAAAATGTACCAGTTTTTACAGAGAGATAATTGTCTATAACTATCTTTAATGTTCTTGACAATATTTATTTGACCCTATGTCAATCAGTTGAATTGTAAAGTTCAGTGAACCAGAAAAATAGTGAAAACACATGGAAATTTAGTGATACACAGCAAAGGTCGAAATGACCTTCATAAATTTCCCCATTTATTTAGTTATTGTACTTATTTTTTTATATATTTTTGTGATAAATAAATATGTATAGATGTATCAAATGCCCACTTGATGTTAAAGCTTATTTAAGTGTAAAATAAATGTATAAAGAATAGCAAAACTGTGTTCTTGATGGAAAAAAATAATTCTACAAGAAATCCACTAGAGAGCAGACTTGCTCAAGTTAAGTCAATGCAAAGCATATTTCTCAATAACCATCTGCCTTATAACTTCAAACAAAACAAAATGAATTGTAAGCTTTGGTGCTTGTTATATATATCAAAGCAAAATAAACCACCATATAACCTGCATATATGCACTTTCCAAGTTTTAGAAAGAAAACCATAAAATATTTTCCACAGATTAAAACAATTCAGGGCATCAATTGAAAGACTAATTCACTAAGGTGCAAATTCAACTGTCAAATTCTCAAACAGCGGATTCCCATAGTAAATCTGCGATAATTTTCCCATTATAAAGTCGCGCCAATTTTTACAGTTAAGATTGCGACAATTTTACCATAATAAAATCACGACTGCGATAATTTTCTCATTATAAAGATGCGACTGCGACAGTAGCATCCTATTGCGACTGTCCTTATCTGGCGAATTCGCACCTATTCGCAACAATTCAGACTTTAGTGAATAACCCATATATGTTTTATATTGACATTAGGATTCGATAGAAAATACTAAAATATCAAGCATATCATGCATTACGAAAGAAAACTTATGATAAATCAGAACCACACAATAAATGATTCATTATTTATTACCAAACATGTTTGTTTTTTCCAAAAAAGCCTTGGCATCTGAGGTCCCCCCAGTGACTAATGCTGAATTCAGGACACATTTTTTAGTGAAAACTGCAGAAACATTGCAGGGACTTTAACTTGGGATGTGTTAAACTTATTACCCTGCTGAAAAAAACTGTTTATATGGACTTTTATCCAGGATGCAATATCACTCTGCAGGAAAACTGACACACTTTAAAAATGTGAACTTTAATTTAGGAGCCATGGTCACTTAATTGTGCTAAATGAATGGGTGGGTTGTATCCCCACACCCTTTAAATATATTTCACTTTTTTGTAACTATTAACTGATGAAAGGAGGTCTTTACCCTCAAAACATTGTTCAGCTATACACTGTATGACCAGTTAGTAAACAACATTTGTTATATACCTAATTTTTGTGAGTGTGCAGCCTCTTTTCTCTTTTTATTACTTCACTGGACATTTTTGAGCCTCAGTTTGGCTCATTAGAAGTTTAGCACCATGTACAAGCCTAAACATGGGGGTTATTCACTAAAGTCCAAATTGTTGTGTCTAGGTGTGAATTCACCAGCTAAAGACAGTCACGACTTTACAATGGGAGAATTGTTGCAGTTGCAGATTTTCTATGGGAATCCACTGTTTGAGAATTTGACAGTCGAATTTGCACCTTAGTGAATAACCCCTTGGTGTGCAATCATAGTGAATAACCCCCCCTTGGTATGCAATCATAGTGAATAACCCCCCCATTGGTGTGCAATCATGCATACCTTTTCCTGTACTCCTATTCAAAAGCAACTTGTGCTAATCTGTTCCAGGACTTCTGCATATATCAGTAGACAGAAGTCCTTACAGGCTGCACCAGTATACAGTATACAATACCTGCTGTATTCCTCCTTCACTTCTATATTTCATTAACTATTTTCCATTCACAACCATTCCGCACCTCCAACCTCTTTCTTACACTGTGCCTTTTTCACTCCAGTCTTCTTTCTGCCCATCTATTGCCTACACCATAAATCTATCCATTATTGATCCCCTATTTTCCATCAACCCTCAGTCTGTAGACTGCTCACAAAACCCTCTTGCACCAGTTTTGCACAAATTGCTGCTCTGTAACTCTCTCACAATCTTTTCTAGATCCTGCCCATGGGGGAATGGTCTAGACGGCTAAAAAGATATGCGTTTTGATGCTATTATTGACTAATTGAATAAGCCCTTCAATACTTAATACTACAATTTTAAGGGGTTATTTGCAGCAGGGGTTTACAGATCAAGACTAAATGTGTACGAAATGGAAAAGCCTATACATTTTAAACAAGACTAAACAAGACTAAAAATGACTAAAATTAACACTGGATGAACCCGAGGACCGCAACCTGGGAGTCCCCTTGCTGCAAAGGCCATTGTGAGGTTTCTCGTTGAAGACCAGGGGCTGCTTAGACTCCACACCTCGGTGCGAACCTACACTAATCTCCGCGGTGGTCCAGAGTATCCAAATCCTGTCTATAACAGGTGGTCACTGAACTTTTTCAGGCTATAAGGTAGTGGTCAGTATTGACACTCCTTCCCACTTGGTAGGAGGGATAGAAGAGGGTCTGTTAAGTGGGCTGTGGGCCCTTAGAATCTCTTTTTTGGGGGGGAGAATGTCAACAGTTGTATTACAATGATAAAGACAGCAAGTGAGTGGATCCTCTACACAGTGCAATTGATGCAGGTTAATCCTGAGGTGCAGTGTCTAAGAGGCTCCCATGTCTTCACCCTTAACCCCCACAATTGGGTGTGGACTTTGCTGCAAGGGAACCCTCAGTTTGCAGCACCCACGTTAGCCTGCCACTGGAGATAGCTGACAGTCACTATATCTCAGGAACACTGGAGTAGCTGAGTTGGAATCAAGGACTCAAAACAGAGAAGCAAAACCAGGAATGCAGTAGTGCTGGAATATAGGAAATCTGGAAGCATTCAGGTAAGTGAACCTCAGTAGAAAACAGGCTCAGGTCTGGAAACCAGGGTTGATGCTGGATACTCTGGAGAGCAAGAACAGGATCTCAGATAAATCATGACCACAGCTCTTAAGCAAAAGTGATATAGCTCTTAAACACAAATGATACAGCTCTGGCCTTGAGCAGGATAAACTCCTTGCTCATGCAAGGACACACAGAAACTGGCAGCTTAATATAGGGCAGCTCTTGTTGCAATTGGCTGGCAATCAGATTCACTGATAGACTGAAACTGAATTCTAATTATTAAAAATATGTGTGGGAGGCAAAGTTCAGCTGTGATCCTAGTATTGGTCTTAATCAGAACTTTAAGTCCAGAGTGACTTGATCGCCTAGTGGGATTTTTTTCTGCCCCTGAGGCAGAGAACTTTGGTTTAAATCCCAAGCACAACACTTTACAACAGTGTTAAGTTTGTGGCTTTAACTGGGCCTGCATCCCTTGGGGGCCCTCGAACACTCTTATGCACTGCTGAAAGGGTAATTTGTGTCCCTTTCCATATTGAATATTTGGCTTTTTATCTTTTTGTTTTTGCTGGTTTTCATAGTTTTGGATACTTTGTGGCTGTTTTTGCATTATTTTGTATACATATGCATCTTGGCAGAGCCGGCGTTTGGGGGGGGGGGCAAAGTGGGCAACTGCCCAGGGCCCCCACACAATGAGGGCCCCCTTCCTCCCTGTGCTGACTAATGTGTTTACACACTTCAAATTATCTCAGCTGTCAGTGCTTCTTCTTTGCTAAGCAGTGCTGTGCAATTCCAGGGTGCTGCAGCAGGGAATATTGTTTGCTAAGGTAACCCCCCCCCCCTTCAGCAGGGGGCTCTTGCAGACAGGTCAGACAGAGTTCAGGTGACTAGAAAGAGCTGCATTCTGACAACAGAGACAAAGAAAAAGAAGAATGTTTGATTATGAACATTTAGATGAGGAAACCAGCGGCCCAGAGGAAAAGCTGAAAAGGGTCTTTTTTTTACCCCTGATCGATGCTGCTATTGTGAGCATAACTGAGAGATTTACACAGGTAAATGATTTTTACCACCTTTTTGGCTTCCTTTTTAACAAAACTGAAATGAAAGCTGCTAAAAATGGGAAAAGACTTGGAGACTGTTGCAAACGCTTCTCAAAAGAAATGGGTGATATTGATCCCAATGACTTGAATTTAGAAATACATTCTGTAATAAGGAGCATGTCTGATGATGTGTCTGGATCACCATTATACATTCTTAATTACATTTATTGTATGAATGTATTGGATTTGTACCCAAATCTAAGTGTGGCACTGCGCATCCTTATGAGTGTTCCAGTGCCCGTAGCTTCAGGAGAAAGAAGTTTTTCACGTTTGAAATTGATTAAAAACTATTTAAGGTCA
>WMED01028199.1:0-10491 GCA_019650415.1 Pipa parva | reverse complement strand
AAGAATATCTGCTCGTTTTGTTTGGTAATCTGTGAATGCTATTTTCCTTTTCTTAGGACTATTCAGGCCTTTTACATTATGCGATATGACCGTTAGATTGAGTTTCTCTTGCATTGTATTTGGACTCTATCAATTGGTGAAAAATATAGTTTGAGAGTAGAAATTAAAATAGAGGAGTAAGTAATTTATATATTTAGGGTTCCTAGGTGAGAGTACCAAGGAAAAATTGATACCTCTGATTGAGTAATAAATTACCCAGTCTGGGATACACAATTTTGGGAGGGTGACTAATCCACTAAGGGAGACGTCCCGCCATCAAGCAAGCTCCACTGGGATTTCCATTATGCTTACTTAGGTGCGGGAGATAAAGTTTATGCGGCCATCTTTTTCCGTAGCCAAGCCATGCCCCCATTAAATATTTTTTCAAGTTGTAATCTAGCTCTCTGCTCTCAAACTGTTACGAGATTCTGTATTGCAACTGTTAGCATTTGCTAATATGCTAAAAACATTGCATTTGGAAGGTTGGGGTGTATGTTCACATGTATTACAGTTAATGGTAGATTTGATTTACTACGGTGTGTATCAGCTTATGAGGAAAAGATACAAATCTACATACATTCAGATCTTCAGAGAAGTTCAAAACTGTAGTTACAGGATATGATAAAAAAATCCCTATAGCCATATTGCACAACAGGAAATAATGACACAAATCGTAAGGCCAAACATAAATTAACAAAATAGAAGAAGATAAACATGACTGTAAAAAGCAGCATTTAAAATGAGCCACACACATGGAATTTATAGCATTTCCATATTAAGGTTAGTAGATTTATCTTAAAAAAAAACAGGTTAAATCAATTTAGCAGGATTCCACTATATTTCATATAAAGGACCGCTACTAACAGAAAAAGAACTACCCTTTGGATTGGCATGACTGATATTACGCAGTACTTGTAAATATTTTATTTTTTACTGTTTTGTTTCCCAAAGATCCACTGGCAAAAATACAGAGATTTGTTTACTTAACAGATAAAAAAAATGGCTGCAACCATGGAAGTGAAAAAAGCAAACACAAAATCTGGAATTATAAAAGATACCATTTATTCAAGCACAATGCACAATTTTTTAAAATTTTCTGTTACTGATCTTTCAAATACCTTATTTATTATATAAATATATAAAACTAAAAATCTAGTTTGCTACCAAATGCATGTGAAAATTACACTAAACTTGCTGTAAACCATAAACAGCCATTGGTTGGCCCAGAGCCGGACATGATCATCACAGTCATTTTTTTTTCTTTACGTCCACAGTTTGCTCAAGTTGTCCATAAAATATAGAACATCATTTTAAATTGATTAAGATCTGCGTTGAAATAAACAAATTCTGTTTACCTGAAGGATTTGATATCTATTTACCATGAATATCGTCAACAGCTATCAAGCGATAATGAAAAGACGTAAACTGAAAAAGAATTTTTCCATTTTTAGAATAAACTCACCTCTTGCATTAAATCTCATGAAAGAATAGTGAAAACACTGTCACAGACACATTGATCTGTAAGACATGTTGTACGTCAGTTTCTTCAGTGTTAGACTGAAATCTGAATGGCGCTTCATTGAATGATTCATAATACCAGGGAAAATAATCAAAGAGAAGTGAGAACTATTTTTGTTTTTTGGAAACTAATAATGACAAGTTTGTGGGGCAGAATACTGGAATGAATTAAATCAGTCAGCATGAAGTGGCAAAGTGTCAACATTGACTTCAGATTTGTTGCAGAGCTGTACAACTTGCTACAAATGACTAGTTACTAATGCTTGTCTGCAAACACTCTAAAGATTCGTAATCTCTCTATTTCCAGCATTCAAACATTTCACACACATTTAGATATGTTTTCTTTTCCCTTTTTTTTAAAATAATGATGCTACAAATTTTCACAAAAAAAAAAAATAGAAATAGTTGTATATTGCAACTTTTTCCACACATTTTTATGGATTGCCTTTTCAAAATACACCAAATTATTTTGTTTATTTTTAATCAGTGATGTTTCCAATCAGAACAGTATAGTAATATTGTGGCTTATTTTCCTTCTTTGGTTTGGGTGAAAATCTCTCTTCTATCTCTCTCATATGTCATATCTCTCTGTTTCCTAAATACGGAACTTCCATTTCTATAGCTTCATTTCTTATGACCACTGAAATCTACTCTTAAAAGAAAAAAAAAAATGTATGCTGTCCTAAGCAAACAATCATGTTGTTACAAATTTCTGAAGCCAATTAGAATCAGTTTCCCTAAAGAAATATTCTACTCTCCTGTCTTTGAGAAACCTCTTTTCCTATGAATGTAATTCTAGTGGTTGACCATTTACTAGGTTTAAATGAAACATTTCTGTATAAATTCTGCTGAATTGTTTTTATATATATATCAAACCTATACATAACTTTTTTTTCTTTCTTAATGTCTAAATAACAGGATTAGTTTGCTTATAATGCAGTATGCAGGATTATCTATAGGCCTGGAAAATCCAAGAAATAATTGAATGAAAAGGTATTTCTATTTTAAAATGATCACCGCAGTTCAGATAGTTTTGTTATTTACAGCACAACTTTATTTTTTAATTTGATTATATATATACAGAGCTTATCAGTAGCCATATGTACAAAAATAGTTGTTTAAATACATAAATATAGGAGGATCAGAATGTACTTTATAACATACAGGTTTTTAACAATGCGCTTGACAAGGAAAATACATTGCATCTTCATTACTTATAACACAACTTTTAGCACTTGTTTGGCACTGGCTCTTACTTAATTTTGCTTCCTTACTATTAATGCAATAGCTATGAATTTTTACTATATACTGCCATTTAAAATATCTTTTGAATAAAGAATCTATAAAAAATGGCAGTCCCGTGATTTTAATTCATACAGATATCTCTACACTACAGCCAATTCAAGTGTATGAGAACTAAGGCTGATGCCAAGGCTAAATCAGTCATTTTCTAGTGTCCTGCAGTCATGATATGCTGAAATTCTAATTACATCATTTTTTTAAGAACAACTATACCAGAATTTCACAATTGGACTTGTGTTCACTACAAACAGTTGTGTTTTCTCTAAAAACAGTCTTATAGAAGTTTAAATTCTCTTTTTAAAATGCTAACATATGTCTGAGGACACTGATTGTATGTTTGGAATCATTCAAACACATGGGGGGGGTAATTCAGCAAAGAGCGAACTTACCCTCCGATCCTTCGCATCAGTACGCAGAGACTGTTACGCATTCGCTTAGTCCTGCATGCGGACATCAGCAAACGCTTTAAAGGGATTCCAGTCTCGTGAGGCATTTCGAGTAGAGCCTCGCCGAGACTGGAATCCCTTTAAAGCGTTCGCTGATGTCCGCATGCAGGACTTGGTGAACGCGTAACAGTCTCTGCGTACTGATGTGAAGTATTGGAGGGTAAGTTCGCTCTTTGCTGAATTTTACTGTTTTAGAGCTGCATATGTGTAGGTGAGCTTCTGAGGGAGGGATATGTTGGATATCTAATGTTTTGCTCCAGTATATTATTCTTTTTTGTTTTTATTGGCCTGTCATTCCAGAAGTAGACTGGATTTCAAACCTCATTTCAGTTATATTTATAGTGAAATGGAAAGCATTGACAGTGCCAATATGGGCCTTGAATTTTTACTGTCTAAAACTGTATAATTGATTTAGGAGGTTAATAATCTACTAGCCTTATTCAGAAAATACAACTAAATAGAAGGTGTGTGTATATATATATATATATATATATATATATATATATATATATATATATATTAGTGTTGTCTGTTGCATGACTGCTTAAAAGAAGAAACACAAGACCACTCAGCTGCATTTATCTAGAGATATACCCCATTTATTGCCAATGTATAGAGCCCAGGAAACCAGTGCTACCTTGAAAATTGAGGAAACATGACAATAGAAAGAACATAGTGGAATCTAAAGTCCATATGTTATCATAAATTCCATATATATGTGTGCAATGTACAAAAGGACAAACTAAAAAACAAACAAATGCAAGGGTAATTATAAGAACAAACTAAAAGTATGTCACTTTAAGGAGATGGACAAAAATCCTTTCACAAAGGGTCTGGGTTTAAGTAATAACATAAGTAACTTCTATTACATAACTAATTAAAATGTAACAGTTTTAGGAATAAATTATACGTTTTTGATATATTTACAGTAAATCCACAATCCATTTTTTATATTACACATATTTGTATATACGGTAAAATTGTACTTTAACTTCGCAACATAAAAAAGTAAATATCGTTTTGCCTCGGTACGGTGTATTGAAACTATCATCCTCTATGGCTGTTAAAGGATGCATGCAGTTGAAATGAACTTCAAGAAGGACCACAGACTGCAAATACCTCCTTTAAAGCAATATTTTATGCTGCAAACTCATTTAGTACAGCCTGTTTAGGAAATCGATTATATTTATTCATTTAATGTAGGAGGTCGCATTAAGTAGCATTGATGCTTCAGCACAGGAGATGTTTTCTTTCCGTCAATAAGTGTAACTGGAACTCTTTGATAGAATTCTATTATTTCTGCGACAGAGTTGAATTTCTGCAAAATAACAGTTCTAAGTTATACAAACCGTTTATTTGTGATATAAAAAAGAAACTGTAACAGTTGTCCCTTAAAGCAGTATATCCCTTCAAGGGGCCCAATAGTTCTGATATAACTGCAAACTTACATATAAAACTCCTTTATACTAAGCCATTTGCTGACACAAGTAGTTAAAAAACATTTAGAAATAATACTTGCCATTTGTTTCCCTTAAATAATTTTCCTGAGAGCTGACATCTTCCTCCCCCTCTCATTTCTGTTCTGCAAGTCAGGCAACATGAGAAGAAAAAGCTGCCTGACTGCTATTGGTTAAGCAGTGTGCTGACCTTTTGGCCATATAAATTAAGCTTGTAATGCAGGAAATTAGATGGAAAGCTGACTTGTGCACATGTGCTAAGAAGTAAGTAGGGCAAAAATTTCCAGGGAGGATCCCTTTTCATGGAAAACTGGCCAGTACACGTCACACACATAATTATATATATATTTTTTTCTTTTATGAATAAAATAACTTTAATAAAACCAGCATGTAATGGGGCACATAAACCTATTACTGCTCCACTAACCCATTAACAATATGTTTAGGATTATAAACAAAGACAAGGGAGTATAGGTGATACCTTTTATTGGCTAACGGAATAGATGGTAAATGCAAGCTTTCGAGGCTCCTAAGGCCTCTTCATCAGACAAATGATGAAGAGGACTTAGGAGCCTTGAAAACCTGCATTTACTATCTATTCTGTTAGCCAATAAAAGGTATCACCTATACTCCCTAGTCTTTGCTTAAATCTATGGCTAACATGGTGCCTAACTCTACTGGATCATAAACAACAGACACACATTCAATAGCATATTTATCTAGTAAAAAGGCCAGATAATTTCTAGCTATAATCTAGGATTTGGTATATCTTCCATGCCACATATTCTAGTTCCTATACATCCCTTCCCATGGTATGCATTCCCTGTCTCCACACAGTCTCAAATATACACAAATAGTTTATTTCTCTCTTCCTGTGAACTTATCTTTTTTATTATTATTATTATGTTTAAGCCATCCAACTCTTGTTATTGGATCCAAGGATAATTTTGAATTGAAAAACTAAACAAAGAAGGCTGGGAAAATGTATCTAGCATATATGCCTATGCCATATCAAATAAAATTGAATTTCTTCTGGGCTAAAGTTTTGTTAGGAAACTTTGTTTCCAAATTCTACCCCCTGTTTTTTTTTTTTTAACTGTTTTATCAGAAACCTGACTGAACCTATTATCTTGAAAAGTTACAAGTTTTACTATGTCAGTATCTTGTCACTGGCCAATGCCAACTTTCCTACAAACTGAAATTACCATTTTAGATGAACAGTTATTAAGGAGAAGCCTACTGCTTTACCCTCAATATATATATTTGTATGTAGTCAAAAAAACCCACAATTATTATTTCATAGGATATAACATAAAAGGAAAGGATTTTATACATGTATACACTGCCCATGCGGTGGCTCAGTGGTTAGCACTGCTGATTCCTGGGTTCAATTCCACCCTGGATTTCATCTGCATGGAGTTTGTATGTTCTCCCTGCACTTGAGTGGGTTTCCTCTGGGCACTCTGGTTTCCTCCCACAATAAATAAATAAAAAACATACATCTGTGTTTGTGACTAAATAAGGAAACTAGATTGTAAGCTCCATGTGGCAGGGACTGAAGTGAATGATGAATCTCTGTAAAATGCTGAGTAATATAGTAGCGATATATAAAAATGAATAAATTAAATAAATAATAAATATTTCCAGGAGCACATATTGCACACTTATAATAATAGCAACCACCTACAAATTTACATTTCTTTAAATTAAGTAGTGGAAACACATATATTTTAAATATAAAAACTGAATTTACTAAAAATTATTATATTTAAGAAGAACTATATAATTAGTTATTCCATTTTAAAATAACCAGTTTAATTTACATATAGGTATTTTTTATGTAAAAAAAATAATGAAAATGGAAGATCTACTGTATTTGCTGGCGTATAAGACTACTTTTTAACCCCTGAAAATCATCTGAAAAGTTGGGGGTCGTCTTATACGCCGTGTATCACTTTTTTCTCTCCTTACCTAGCTCCTCCATTGCCCGGCTGTCAGTGCTGAGCACTACAGCATTACTCCCCCAGCATTGATGTAACTTCCTGTGAGTGACAGGAAGTTTAATCATTGCTGGAGAGAGGAAATGCTATAGCGCTCAGCACAGACAGCTGGGCAACAGAGGAGCTAGGTAGGGAGAGAGAAAAGGAGGGGGGTGAGCACTAACATAGCGCCCCCCTCCTTCAGAGGGTAGGGCTTGTAGGGGCAGCACAGTGTGGGAAAGGGCTTGTAGGGGTAGCACAGTGTGGTGGTGCTCTGATAATCTTGTAGACAGGGAGGGCTGGGTAGGCAGGGAGGGCTGACCAATCCAAGCAGGATTTGCCTTGGAAGAGGGGTAGTCTTATACGGCGAGTATATCCCAAACTCTATATTTTAACTGGAAAAGTTATGGGTCGTCTTATACGCCCAGTCGTCTTATACGCCGGCAAATACGGTAATTAGGGATCACCATACAATTAATTGACTTCACTTACATTACAAATCCAATTGCTTTACTACATTTCTAAACCATTGGTTCATAAGCAGAAATATGTTTTATAAATAAGGAAACAAATGAAAAAACAATGTGTTATAAATTTGATAACATTTTCCTAATTATATAGATTTATTTTTATGTGGAAAGTAGTATTGTTGTTGTCTAACTATTTACAATTTGTCAGGTTATAAAAGTACCAAATACAATGACATTCTTAATGCACAAGGGACATAAAGAACGTGTTAATTGCTATTTGAATTGTCATGGCAGTTATTTCTACACAGTATAGTGAAAAATCTTTTTTTTTTCTATTTATTTATTGACTTGTAGTCATCTTACTTTACTGAAACACATACCTAAACATCATCAGTGAATTCAATTTAATCCTAAGTAATATATATTTGAGACTGAAAAACTCAAATGATTTTTTTTTAATGCAAATTTTGTTCTTTTTAGTGCACATAAGGTATAAATATGGACAATATTCACGGTAATTGTTTTATGTTAGAAGAAAAATGAAGCAAATGGTTTGCACGAGTACTGTATCCACAGCAGAAGCTCTACAGAGAGAGACCTTCCCCAGAGAATGAATCAATTTCTGTATAAAAATCCCATGGGCTATTATTCAGGTAATAAAGCTAAAGTGCAAGGTAAACTGGATAATTAAGGAATAAAAACCATTTCAATAAAGAAAATTGAATACATATAAATTAAGTTAAAAAGAGGCAAGCAATATACAAGTGTTAAGTTTAAAGAAATATAAGCTGAATTCAATCACCCAGATACTGCATCAAAATTCAGAAAATGTAAACTGCCCAAACTGGAATGAAACATATTAAGGTACTTATACATGAGGACAATGCTATGCGGCATTTAAACAATCTTTGTTACATCATTCAACTCTACTGGTATTCACTGAAATAAATGAACAAAGCTCACTCATTGCTAGAGATGGTAAGAAAAAAAAAATCTAATGTGTATAATACATTGGATGATCAAGTAAACATGGTTGATCACTTTAATCAACTGTCACCCATACCCATACCCAGATGATCCATCTTTGACTAATTCATTAAAAACAACTGGACTGATCAATCTTTTTTAACAAAAAAAATGTCTGGTCGCCGTAAACTAGAATGAACAGAAATGAATAACAGACACAGAGACATGCAGTTTGTCAAAACTGATACACTTCTAATATTATTGTGGTAGGACAGCAGTTATATAGCATTTGGTAATCAAGAGCTGTTAATTGTTTAAGTAAACTAAACACTAACAGTTCATTAGTCTTATCATTGGTCAGATGTTGGGTTTCTCAGCAGATAGCATTGTAATCAATCATGTATTTTTAGCTAACAACCTTTGGTAAGCATATTGCAGAGAAAAACACATTGCATAACAATATTTAAGCATTTAGGGCGAAATATACTAAGGGTGGATTATTTCCGCCCGATCGCAATTTGTACCGCACGTGCGGAATTCTGATCAATTTACGAATGCACGATCGCAATTCTGATCGATTTGTGATCGATTTGGGATCGCACGATCGGAATTGCGATCGCACGATCGCAAATCCATCAGAATTCCGCACGTGCGGTAAAAATACTGCACGTGCGAACAGTAGTTAACTTCGGGCGATCGTTTCGCCTTTAGTAAATTTCGCCCTAAGAGTTAACAGTTTCATGTCCGTTTCTTTTATATCGGATTAACAGTTTCATGTCAGATCACGCTACAAATAGGTAAAAATCTCACACATGTTGCAGTTAGAAATTGTAGTCTGTTTAGCATCAGGTTGTCTAAAGTTTTACTGTGTGTAAAGCCAAATTAGTCATTGGCCCAATCGTTGAGTAACTGGCCCAAATGAACAAGTCTTAAAGGGGGTAATTCAGGATAGTGCAAAGTGAGCTTCGGATCCTTCGGCTCACTTCCCACAGACTTATGCGCTCGTTGATGTCCTGCACGCGGACATCAGCGAATGCTTTAAAGGGATTCCAGTCTCGGCAAGGCCACTCTTTTAGTCTCGCCGAGACTGGAATCCCTTTAAAGCTTTTGCTGGTGTCCGCGTTCCGCGTGCAGGACATCAGTGAGCGCATAACAGTCTGTGCGAAGTGAGCCGAAGGATCCGGAGCTCACTTTGCACAATGGCGAATTCCCCCCTTAGTGAGAGATGCCGTGAGAAAATAGTAAATGTGCAGAATGATTCATGTTTTTTCCTATTGATAAACCTACATGCTCAATAACAATAATTACAATCCACTGATAAGGAATAATCAATGCAGGAGGAATTTAAAAGTTACTGTACTGGACATGAAGCTGTTAATGGACATACAAGCTACTGATCATCATTTAAAAACTTGTTTTTTCCTAAAACATGCTGAATCAAATTTCTTTCTCAAATAATATATGTTGATTTTAATGTTATCTGCTTAGCAAACTAACCTCTGACCAGTGATAAGATCAGTGGTAGAGCAAGATAACCTGCTACTGTTCAGATTATATAATGTAGCAGACTGGGATAAAATGTCACTGATTTTGTATAAAAAAAAAAGTGTATTGTGAAGTGGTTGTAAAATGTATTATGTGATATTATTTGTTTTCCTGTGTAATATTGTGTGCAGCATACTGGAGCAGTAAATAGTATAGAGAAAGCAGCAGCCAGTACTGGAAGAGTTAATCCAGAAATTTCACCTGTGTCTCAGGTGACCATGAGTTTCTAATTAAGGGGATTTATAGAGAATTTGCCTCTTAGTAAAAGGGTTCACTCTTCCCCAGCTTGAGATTCTACCCAGTGAGAGATATAGCTGTGTGTTAAAGGGTACCTGGGAGTAGGAGACTATATTGTTATAGCTGTCATCCAAAGAGAGTGAAGACATTCCTGGGGAAAACAGCCCTAGGAGGATGTTACAGGAAGACGTCCTTTGGAAGAACACTGGCTCTAGCTTAGAGGTAAGCGTAGGGATAGTTACTGTTATAGGGTGCAGTAGTGCATGCCAGTGTATACGCTAGGAGAACGACAGCCCAAAGTCGCAACAGGAGTAAGTGAAGTGGTATCCTCCAGAGAGTGAGGTGGACATCCTGCTCTCTGTCAGGGTCCTGAGGTCAGAGCAAAGGCTTCCCTATTCCCTGTGTTCCTGTGCTGTGCTGTGCTGCTGTGGTTAAGTGGAGAGAAACCAAAAGCTGCTGTTGGATAAAGACTGCTGTTTCCAGTATCAGACGCTGCTAAGAGGTGACTAGAGTACTGGTACCGGTGTTGTAA
>WMED01028197.1:0-10491 GCA_019650415.1 Pipa parva | reverse complement strand
TAACCAGGCTTGTACTCCAGCATTATATCCATATTCCTACATAACTAGGCTTGTACTCCAACTTAACATCCACAACAATAATAAACTCCTTGTCCACAAATCCGTGACATGGATATTAGGCCTCAAAGGCCCAACACCTCAGAGAGGTATTATACACTGCTGGCTCACATCATGGAGTCCCTGCATTACTGTCCATCACTTCCTGTGACCTTTCACATTAATAATATCTTCCTGACTCCTCCTTATCTAATTTACATCTGGGAATATTAATATATTATACTCAAAGCCTATTGGGGGTGAAATACTTTTCATTATTTACTATTATTATTATTATTATCTATTAATTATTTCCATAATGCTAATATTACAGTAGCGCTATGGAAATAATTGGGTTTTAAATCATTTACGTAACCTCTTACTTGCCAGTTAATTATTTTAATTGCGTACCATTTCAGGGAGGGTTTCTAAAGGTCAGGCTACATAAGGGGAAAGCAGAGTGCATGTGCGAGAATTCAGATGCAGGAAAGCTGACTTATGGGCAGACGTTGAGTAGTAAGTAGGGGCAAAAATCTCCAGAGGAGGGTACATTTTCATGGAAAATAGGCAGGTACACGTTGCACACACATTTCCTTGTTCAGGAGTCTTCCAGGGCAGCTTGTTAAAGCATCCTACTTCAGACTAAACATCTACTGGCGAGAACCACTTCTCACTAAGTTATAGTACTGCATAAGTAAAGATGTAATCTGACCATAGTTCCCCTTCAAGTTAAGGAATTGACTGACAGACTTGAAAATTCCAAATAACCGATCAGAAACTTTAACCTGTTATCCACCTTTTTTGTTTTAATTCTTAAAGGTTTAGTTAATCCAGCACAAGCAATTGTTAAATAAAGGATTAAAAGCTCTGGAGACAGGGTTGAAACATTGACTTTATTTTTATATGTATTTGGTCTCTCTCTCTCATGCCTACTTCTACTGACAGCATACACCATTAGCTGTAACTATTGTAACTGCCAAGGGTACTTTATTAATCTATTAATTTTGACCTTCCTGAGACACCGTTATGTCAGGGGTGAAAGAGTACTGCATCTATCCAACTAGCAGGAAATACACAGAAGCGCTGTGTACCGCTACACAGGAGACACAATTAATTGCTTTGCTGACATAAAAGACTGATGAACTATTTTAGTAAAAAATTTTATTCTGCATTTATAACACACATTACTTTTTCTTAAATCGGGCTGGACTGTTCCTTTAAGGTTTTTCTGTTAAATGTGAGTCTTAGGCTCCAGCGATGCCCTTGGCTGTTATCCGATCTGATGTCTTCTGCTGCTGACAGCCAACGAGGTCCTCTTCACTTTTGTTTCCTCTTTCACTGAAATGACCAAGCGCAGTAGCAGATTTTTGCTTCTGATTTTATTTTTTACCTCTGCTCAGTCTGCTAAAATCCATCCTGTGCAGCCACTGGTGCTCCTCTAGTGACTCTGGGTAAAGGACACCTAAATTTGCTAGTAATTATTTGCATCATTCAACCCAGAGATTTACTGGTAGCAATATACAGCACTTATAGTAAAGAAATAGAAAAATCCAACTTAATGAAGAAAAAAATTGCCCTCTTACTAGTGGGTGGGAGGTGGGGGAATGACTTTTTGGGGGGTTTTGTAGAAATTAACAATTAAATGCATCTTAGGGGTCAAATAAAATATAACCATGTCTTACCATTAAACTGCTTTGAGGAATTTGACATCTACTGTAAATAATTGCTAAGGAACAAATAGAATGTTCCTCTGACTAATTTGAAACATTCTCTTTTCAATAGGTAAAATACGAGTGAATAAATCTACAGTACTAGTCGGACTGAATTATGTACAACACAACCCTTTCATTTTTCCATGGTCATATACAATCTAGGTTAATTCAATGAGAGGAGACAAATTTAGCATGGCTTTATCTGACAGGCTGTATTTACTCAGATGTAAATGTTTTATTACAATGATCTGACAGGAAGTTACATTTGTTTCCTTTAAAAATAGGTTTTTTTTCCCCTCTAACTTCTGAAAGTTAAAAAAATCACAGAATAGCATTGCAATGCTCCGTGGAAATGGCTCCTTATCTCACACAGCTGTTTCTTTCATTAAGATGGTGATTCAAATGTTAAAATGGCTGAATTTCAACGAGTAGAGAAGAAATTATTTATTCTGGGGGGGGGGTTTTTTAAGTTTGGTATAAAATATAGCGTGAAGATGACATTTTTAAGGAAAATTTATATCTACTTGTTCTTTTGAACCTTTAATGCTTTTTACAGATAAGTTAAAAGTATGTAAGGAGGTGGTCTTGTTTTAGTACCATATGCTGACAGTCAAGTTGTACTGCCTCTCCCAGCCAACCAGCAGTAATCATTGGTAAGTACTGGTGATCAGGGAGCTGACTTTAGAATCCAGTGGCATTTTCCGTGTCCCAAAAAGGCTGGAATTGCCCTATTGTGAGTCCAATAAGCAGTGTAAATACATTTTAGGACTAAGGACCCATCTATTGTATGTTGGTGTCCATTGCAGGATGATTGGTTTAAAGAGGTTAAGGGGGTCGCAATAGGCTGCTACTGTCGCATGTCGCATCTTTATAATGAGAATATTGTCGCAGTCGCGACTTTATTATGGGAAAATTGTTGCAACCTTAACATTAAAAAATTGTCACGACTTTACAATGGGGAAATTGTAGCGGATTTGCTATGGGAATCCGCTGTTTGAGAATTCAACATTCGAATTCACACCTTCGTGAATAACCGCCTAAGACTTTTATAGGTTACATATGTTTTGCAGAGCTGTTTTAAGACTTTGGTGGAATCAACAAAGCCAGAGTAACTTTCTTACATATAGCATTGCCCACGAACTGATAGAAATCAAGTGTAACAAACACTATTTTAACTTTTTAAGGCAGTTACATGCATCCACTACACTATGTGCTTTCTGTTGGTATCATTTCTCACCTGCATGCAATGAAGAGGATGACGCACCTACAAGTACAGTGAAGGAAGGACTACTTATTTTAGTGCTTTATCTAAGCACTGTCTGGGGAGTGCAATAGCAAGAGAGGGATTGAGTACTCCCCAGCACCAAAACCAGCACTGCGATTTCAGGTGTTTTTTTTATCACTATTGTATAGCACTTCCATCTGGAGTTACTACAAGCACTCAATGTTATTGATTTTTTTATTTAGAGTGATTTAAATTAATCACTTATAGCTATCATCCACAAGAGTGTGGTCAAATTGTTATTACTGTCATCACTGCACTATTAAGTTTTATAATACTTATTTATCTACAATGAACAACATCGCTGGCACTAAATATCAGGGTCACTGTGATCACCATTTATAACAGCATCACACTCGGGAGAATTCCCCTGTTATTGTACTTATCTTTTCATCCAGCACTTCCACTATTGTTTTGTGCAAACAGAATCTCCAATATCTTTGACGACCTTGAGGTAGCTAGGCAGATGACCTCCGTGGTTTAAGCACTTCACTTTATTTAATTGGTTGGACTTTAGAATTTATTAACATTTTCACAATTTTAAGTTTTTTTCTTTTGTTTCTAAATATCATATTTTAATATGCACTATCTTATTTATTTGTTTGGCGCAGTTTCATTTGTCTGGCGTTTTATACATCTGTATTCTTTGTCATTCAGTTTAGTTATGGTACATGCATCCACTTGGGGAAATTCATCCACAGCTCACTGTCACCCCAGGATCCCTCACAGACCCTGCTTACATTTGAAGTAATGCCTGTACCTTTTGCTTTACAATAATGGGTGCCAGAGGTTCTTTTTATATTAACAGGGACTGTTTATTTACAAAAATTTACAGTAAAGAGAGCTTCACATAATTCTATAAGAGTAGATCCGTATTCCATACATTCATCATACATTAGGTTCACCGGATATAGTTACCCTCCCTTGAGTAATCTGGATTATCCTAATCCTGGTGAGACATAACTTCTCATGAAGGGTCTGACACAGGAACCCTGCCACCTTTGGCTGCCTGTAGGGATTCTCCACCCTGCATGATTTAGGCTCTATAGCTAATCCCCAGCCTACACCCAGGCCTGGGACTGAAGATCACAACCTATTCTGAACAGTGCTATATATAGACTTGGGTTTAATCCTCCCAGCTATATTCATAGAGGCATATCATATTTCCATAATGTAATAATACATAACTCCAGTAGGTGGTGCTATTATCACACTCCTGTGTGTAACACTCTAAATGCACACACACACACATACATATACATATATATATAAAGACTATAAAGATGAGTATTGCGGTGATACCTCTTTTATTGGACTAACAGTCATTTTAGATAGAGGTCCGTACTCCCTTTATCATATATATATATGAGACTATATACATAATATCATAAGGATGTAGTAGAGTAATACATTTCCATTTCTTTATTGGAAATTGATTTTTGTGACATCAGACCTGAACTATGAATGTTTGGATCCCCATGGCTGTTCAGTTTAATAGCAAATGAGCAAAGCAACTTTGTTCTTACTTTTATATACTGTGATTATAATGATCATTACTAGTAGAGTTGATTTAAAGTGAACTAGAAAAGTATTTAGTATTTACCTTGATTTGCAATGCTTTCTTATTATCAGTGATTTACAGTGATTTTTACCAGTACAGAATAGTTTGATCAAATAAGAATTTGTTTAACTTTTCATTATCATATCGAATTGATTTTGTTGATTGTTGGTTAAGCAAATGTTGTAACCATTAATTCACGTGCGACTATTTTGTTGATTTATCTACTGATTTTGATAAAACCAATTGCATAACCAGTAAACATCATTTATTGCCAGCGAAGCATTATAAAAGTACAGCCTATCTATCAGAGTGAAATCAGTCAATTGGAATGCTCAGACTGGGGGTCCCAAACTCAGCCGTGGAAGGGGGGGGGGGAGAAAAAAAATCTGTAAAATACTGATATCCAAAAGGTAAAAACATGAATTAAAAACAAAACATCAGGTATTTTCTGTATAACTATTACTGTGCCATACTTGATGTAACTGTGAGATGGCAGTTAGCATCAGATCTCTGAATCTGGCAGTGGTTCTGAAATGTTGGCTTTCTTGATAGACTGGCAATGCACAGGGACTTGGTATGATATCCTTAGCTTACACCATAACCACTGTTAAAGCTAGCCAACACATATCCATACCTACCACATTTTTTAGATTTCAGGGGACAGTGGAGAGTTCCTCTCCCCCAGCCAGGTACCTACGGTAATACCAAGCTTTCCACTGGTCAATAGCCAATCATAATGAATTAGGTGTGTCACCTGTGATATCAACAGTGGCCAGAAAATCAAATATCAGTGGGCAGGCTCCAGTGACATCACTGCTAGGAGAGGATGTAGTTGTCCTCCCTGACAGGTTGGGACATATCGAGCTGTTAAGTTAAACCCTTTAGGGGTTTAGTGCAAATTGCAAGAAACTGAAGGAAAATGTGATTTTTCCCTATGGATAATAGGTTTCCATTCTAAAAAAAAAAACAACCACCCCACTTAATCCATGGGGTTACTGGTTTTATTTATTGTAGGACAGTAATACTAAAAAATGAATATGCTCTATGTCAGTGATGCCCAACCTTTTTTGGCTTGTGGGCCATATAAATTTACAACACACATGCCATGGGTCTCTTCAAAGTCACGATTTATAAAGTCACGACATATTTTAAAGTTGCAACCGCGACAATATTTCCATAGTAAATTCACGACTGCAACAATATTCTCATTATAAAGACACGGCTGCGACAGTAACAGTCTATTGTGACTATCTTTAGTTGGCAAATTCACACTTACATGCAACAATTTGTACTTCAGAATTCAGGCCGCGGGCCGTAGGTCAGGCATCACTGCTCTATGTACATAGTAGGGGGCTAGGTTCATATAAAATAGTTGCAGAGTTTTCTGTTACCCTGTTTCCCTGAAAATAAGACCTAGTGCAATTTTTTCCAAGCTAGAAATATAAGGTCTCATCTTAAAGTAAGACCTAGCTGCAGTAAAGTACTGGAAATATACCATACGGTACTGAGTTTCCAAGTAATTAAGACATCCCCCCGAAAATAAAACCTAGTGCAATTTTTTCCAAAGCTACACACACCGGAAGTCTACCGATACCCAAAGGTACTTAAACTGATTATTTTGTATGTTTTTCATGCCATGAGTAAGCACCTACTGGTGTGAAACACGTAGGCGTTTGTTTGATGTTTTTAACCTCTTAATGTTTTAATTGTACCTATGTGGTAATAATAAAAGTTTACTGAATTTTATTCGGAGGAGTGCCGGAGGATTTTTCTTGCTTTGCACCAACGCTGAAAACGCCTAAACAGCTCCAGAGCACCCGGATTCACTTTTTGGTTTATATTTGACTTACTTTGGGATTGAGCGGTCATACCAACCTTTTTCTCAATTTTTTCCAAGCTTAGAAATATAAGACCTACCTGCAGTAAAGTACAAGAAATATATCGTGCTGATACTGTGTTTCCCGAAAATAAGACATCCCCTGAAAATAAGACCTATAGGGATGAAATTTATTAAAATCGTAAATATTACCGATATCACAATATCGAATTTTCCAGCGATATCATGGATCTTTGCCATTGAAATCAATGGTTTAAACATTTAGTTCGAATTTCGATATCGTGATATCGATATTACAGATATCGCAATATCAATAAACTTGCAATATTGGCCATATCAATATCGCGATATCGGTAAAAATCGTTCCATATTGCGATATCACGATTTACAATTTTAATACATTTCTCTCATGTGTTTCTTTAGGAGCAAAAATTAATATAAGACCTTGTCTTATTTTCGGGGAAACACAGTAATCATACAAGTGTGAATTATGTAGCTCATTTGTGGTTGATTAATGTATCTGTGTAATGCAGGCTGAGGGGGTTATTCACTAAGGTGCAACTTCGACTGTCGAATTCACAAACAGCGGATTCCCATAGTAAATCCGCTACAATTTGCCCTTTGTAAAGTTGCGACAATTTTTTATAGTTAAGATTGTGAAAATTTTCCCATAATAAAGTCCTGACTACGACAATATTCTCATTATAAAGACGTGACTGCGACAGTAGCAGCCTATTGCAACTGTCTTTATCTGGCGAATTCGCACCTATACGCAACAATTTGGACTTTAGTGAATAACACCCTGACTGAGGGCCACACACTTTAAGAAGGCTGTGAATTGTATTTGCACACACAAGTAACATACATTAGCCCATACCAAGGCTTTACAAGTCTAATTAATGGTGCGAGCAAAACAATGCCTTTAACATAAGTACTACAATATGATGTTAACCCCTGTGTGCTCAGACAGTACAATACGCATCATAATGAACTTGCCTGTTCCACTAGTCACTCCCAGCAGCTTGCATGTCAGGAGAATGCTTCCAAGCAGAAGGAATTATTCAAGGCTGCCTGCAAATGTTTCTAGCTTCTTCCATTGATCTGAGAAGGAGAGAAAGAAAATGTGCTTACTGCTGGTAATCAGTTAGTGCCTCTGTTTATATACATTGTAAAGATGCCGGACAAAAGCTTGCATGGTGATCATTTCATACTCTGTTAAGTGTGCGAAAGCCACCCTTCATGTAGTAAATTAAATAAAGCTGTTCTTAAGGAAGGCAAAATCACAAGAGGAAAGACTGAAGTGTGATTGCTCCAATTAACATAGTTACCAACCGCAGATATATATGATAATTTGCTTGTTTTGTGTCACTTCCTTTCTATACTGTATATTTTCTTGAATTAACTTGTTCTTTTCCAAGAAGCACAAAACCTTCCTTCCTGAACAAGTGGCCCCATGTAATATAATTTGGGTATGTTTTTACACACCTTTAGAATTCCATTATTCCCAATGGACTTAAAGGAGTAATCACCCTTCCAGTAGGAACGTATGTAGTATTCTTTCCTTTGTACTGTAGGGTAACTCAGAGATTAGTTAACTAGTTAGGCAAAGTTTTTTATCTGTATTTACATTGCTGATTTGCAAGTACTGACCTGGGCCTGTGCTCATGTACACCCAGAAACCCAGCATTTTTTTTCTTACTGCCATTTAGATTGTAAGCTTTATGGGGCATTGATTCAGTCACTATCTGTTAGTTAGAGTGATGTATTATCATAATTCTGAGCTTACAGTTTACTTTATTTACTTACATTTATATTGAACATTTCTACTATGTCTGTATAATGCTTGTATTTTTTAATTGTTCAGATGCTCAATGCTTCAGATAAGCATAAAATGGTACTTACAATAGTGTTGTTTCCCACAATCCTCTGTGGTCACTTTGAAGGTGCAGAATACATATGGATAACCCAGCCTGACTAGCACTTCTCATTAGGGTAATGGGCATCTGTACAAATTAAGAGCAAAAAATAATAACACAATCTGGGCACCAGAAATTGTTTTATTATAACAACTAAATATGTCATTAAGAGGACAAGCATACAGGTAATAAATTCTGTGTGTTTTAGATAGATGTGCACTAGCAGTATCAGGTAGTGGGCTGGAGGAATTATCGTTAACTAACTGGGGTAAGGATTTCTGCCTATACCACTGGGGTCTACCACTTTCTCATTCCTGGTGAGCCGCTGTCATCACTTTCATTACACTGGCACTATTCTACTGTACCCTATTACAGAAACTAACCACTACCACCTGGGTTTTTCCACTATGGGCAAGACACCCTGGTGAGGGGCCCAGCTACAGTCCCTCATTACCACCTGGTAAATAAATGTGCATTTGATATTTGGTTAGCTTTAAAGAGATAAGGTTGCAACTCCACTTATTGCTAAAGCTTAAAATGTAAAGTAAAACTATTATAGACACACCCTCTATTTATTAAATGTAATTTACATAAATCTCTGGAAACCAAACTGTGTAACTCTTGTGAGAAAGTACTGTATATGTGTCCCACTATTACACCATATCTGAATGAAAGAGACCCACTCCATAAAAGTCTGGCTGATGCCATTATTTTTCCTTTAGTTAAAAATGTTACAATTGAAAGGTAATAACGTATACACAAGTCATTTTCTACATCAGAAGAGTATTTAGCTTTTCTTAGTTTGTCCCCCTCTGCATCCCCTTACATCTACTGATCAGTAGGTAGGTAGGTGCATGGGTCAATATCCTGGAGGTGGTCAGTCGCTGACCTACTCACTTATCATACAACACTCTTACTGTTAAGGGACAGGGTCCAGAACAAATAAAATATATAGGCATTAGGCTTATGTTGGGCAGATCTCAGATAGGATCCATGGCTATATAACATAGTTAGGAGAGGTAAAACCTAAGCTAAGTCTGGGGACACAAAGCTGAAGAACATGGCTGATGTTTTGGCTAATCAAGACCAGTGGACAACTGTGATGGTGATTACCCTGGACCAATTTAAAACTTCATGGGCTATTATGGGACATATTTGTATTTAGGGGTGAAGGTCTCATCTCAGACTCTACCTTACAAGGATGCAGGGGGTTGGGTATTAGGATAGGTGGGTAAATGTGTGTCCCTCTCCTGGGGAGGGGCTCCAGTGCCATCTTTACTTGCAGTGTGTAGCTGCACAATGGTGATTTCAATTTAATGTGCACTAATAATGATTATATACATTGTTAGATAAGTACAGGTGGATAAAAATGAATGACTCATTCAGATCTAGCTGCTACTTAAGATGCACACAAGTTATTTTATCAAACATTAAAGCTCTTTAGAGAATACAACTCATCATTTTCCATTTTTTTGTCCCAACTTTAACATTGCTGATGTCCATGTCTCTTTCAGATATGCACGAATACCTCTTATTATAAAGGTCGGGTAGCACCATCTTGTGTTGATAGTTAGAATTGCATTACATAGTATGAGCCCTCACTAAGGAGGAGTAATTTTTTTTTTGTTTGTTTTTGTTTTTTTAGACTTAGTCTTTACAAAATCATGCATATAGATATTCCCTTCTGAAGTTTTCATAAGGTTTTATGTGCTTAAGCAGTGGAAATAGCTATACAGACAACACTATTCAGATTAATTTTGCTTTGATGCACCACCATTTCTCTTACTCTCATATATGGCATCTGGTGCCAGAAGAGAATTACAATTAGACTATTCTTAAATGGTGAATCACCTCTGCCTACATTCAAAGTTGTCTAATCTTGGTTCTACGCAGAGGGCCTCATTGATTCTGCATTTTACTTCTATCCGACTGACTACACCATGTAATGCATTTGACAGCGATCAGCTCTGTCTGCTTGTCCGACAAGTCTATTCGGTCTTAGTCAATAAAGAGAAGTGAATTTTAGACTACTTTGGAGATGCAGCTCGAATTGCAACAAAATGAATTTGACAAGTGAATTCATCCTTCAGTCAGTAAAGCCCAGCATGGTCTGATCTTGGTTCTACACAGAATGGTCTGATCTTGGT
>WMED01028196.1:0-10491 GCA_019650415.1 Pipa parva | reverse complement strand
TGATAATTAAAAGACTTTGTTTAATAAAACACTATTTTTAGTGTTTTCATTCCAACCATTCACGAGAGAGTTTGCTGGAGAGGAAAATGGAAGGATTATTACGTTAGAAGTTACACCTGAAGAAAAGTGTTGATTTATACAAGGCATATTGGCTATGGGCTTCTGGTAAGCGCATATTGATTGATTGCTGAGATATCACAATACACTATAAGGTGTTTATTGATTCCTTTCCTCTCACACAACCACGATAATTTGAGATTTTAGATCTCTTTACTAAATCCTGCTGGTGATTGTGGGCTATTTCTAATATTTTTGGTTACTCCTTTTATTGCACTATATGTGCTTTCTTGCGCTTCTCCCTAGGTAAAAGATTTACCGTTTTATGCATTATGGAAGTTACTTGGCTAATTGAATTTAGTTAAATAAGTAAAAAGGAGTGCTACAGCATGACATTTGCTGTAACCCATAATCCACTCAGGAAGGATACATTTAGGCTTACAATAGGAGAAATATTGGCCTAAGAATGCACTTTATGTGACTGCTTTGTTATTTATAAAAGAAGGATTCAATCTGACAGTCTGAATTTCAGAAAGCACTGATTGTGCCAGTGCCATCTTCATATTACTAAATGCCTAAAAATGATATCAGACTAAGGAGAATGAGAATGTTAAATGAGATGGGGTGATCCAAGCTAATATGTTGCACTGACAATAAAAAGATTGTTCTGAAATATTGATCTAATCTCTGCTAGTGAAACAACATCTTCAGGATTATCTGCATCACAGGTTAACTTGTGGCACAAATGTATGTAGGGTTGGTCTAGTACAGGGGTTGGCAAACTTTGAAGAGGAGAGAGCCATTTCACTCCCTTCTCCAGTGGTGACAAATTTCTTTGAGCCGGAAAGGGGGAGGAGCACACTCTCCCAATCACGTGACCTTCTGACGATTAATCAGAAGAGGAGTCGGAGGTCATGGGTGGGGCTAGGGAGATGCGCTCCAAGCCACAACAAGGTGGTTAAAGAGCCCCATGTGGCTCGTAAGCTGCATTTTGCAGACCCCTGGTCTAGGGGGCAGTGGTGCGGCAGAGCAGGACCCTCTGGTTGTTTGGGATCCAGGCACCACCTAGACCAGTGGTTCTTGAACTGTGAGGCAGAATGGAAGCCAAATTTTAATTTTTAATCTCATTAAGGGGGTCACTCATAAAAGGGCGAATTCTCCTTGCATAGTGACTCCGCATCTGTTCGTGTTAATACGACTAGGAAGTCGCAAATTCACTTCTTCTTATTCATGAAGCAGCGGACAGCGACAGACGCTGTCACATGTGTTGTACTGCATAGTCAGTCACACAATAGTAGGATGAGAAGTCTTGCGGAGTGAAGTGAATTCCTCGATTTCAGTCTTATCATATTCCACTAACTGTAAGTAAATGAAAAATACTTATTTTTATATGTCACCTTGTGCCTAGTTCATGTTTAATAGTAGACTAATTTAGTCACAGTTGCCATTGCTACTTTTGAATGAATCTTTGCCTTACACAACACTGGAGCCCTGCCATCAAACCCCATAATTCGCCACTCTTTTGTGGCGAAGGCAAACAGGTGAATTTGGAGCTGTAGGCACTGCAAAATCCGCTCCTTCGACATACTCTGTCATATGCTGAATATCCAAATTACTAGTGCACGCACATGCAACTTGATGAAGGGTTCAGAAGTCTGTGACTGGAGTAAGTGTCAGAATTAGTCGCGAATTTGTCACATTGCAGAGATTGTTGAATAAGTGGAGTTGGAGAAGTCGCGAAAGGATGCAAATACGGGCATTTACATGACTGTTCGGAAGCTGAAGTCTATGTAAAAATGTTAACTTTCAAGCAAGTTTCGCTGTTACCATTACACATTTCTACACATTATTTTTATACACAGAAATAACAATAAGCTTTAAACCTAGGTTTTCCAGAGTAAGTGCTATAATCAGTCTTAAGATTTCTACTGCTTTGCAATATGTGTCAGGGGAAAAAATTATTAAAAGAAAATTTTGGGCCCCTTGTTATTTGTAGCAATGTAAACAAGTATGCATTTCATATTTTATGAGGATCTTTTAGCATCAACTATATCAGTGACGCCCAACCTACGGCCCATGGGCCATATCTGGCCAGTAACGCGGTGTTATCCAGCCCTCAGTCTGAATTCCTAATTGTTGCATATAGGTGTGAATTTTCTGGGTAAAGACAGTCATAATAGATTGCTACTGTCACAGTCACGTATTTATAATGAGAATATTGTCGCAGTAGCGACTTTACGTAACTTTAAAATCGTGTCTTTGAAGTGGCCCGTGAAACGTGTATCGGAAATGTATATGGCCCCCAGGCAGAAAAAGGTTTGGCATGACTGGACTATATAGACACATTCATAAAATAGAAGAAGAAGGTTTTGTAATATAACTAGAAAAGCAGTCAGTTTTAAAGTGACTATAAGCAGGCAATATTTAGACTGATTAAAATATCTTAGGGAATAACAATGGGAGGCTGCTTAGCAAAGCCAAAAGTAAGAAAATAGATAAACTGTCACTCAGTCTATATAATGTATTCTGGACTCAGGGGCTTATTCATGAGAGAGCAAATTCATTTGTCAAAGTAAGTTCGCTACTCCTTATTCACTAAGTGCTGGATTCCGTATGTCAGGGGTCGGCAAACTTCTTTTAGGAGGGAGCCACTTTGCTCCGTCCTCCAGCCGCAACAACTATTTTGTGAGCCGCTGGAGGAGGGAGGAGCGCACTCTCCTGACGGCTGTTGGCGGTCATGGGTGCGGCTTTGGAGGTGCTCTCCGAGCCACAGCAAGGCGGCTAAAGAGCCACTTTGATGACCACTGCCCTATGTGAACAACATTGGACTTGATTTCTTGAGTAATTCAGTGTAGTAGTTAGATGAAAGTAGTGAGATGTGGAATGATGCGAATTCCACCAGTGAAATGCAGTAAATGTCATCCTCACAATGTCCCATTAACTGAACAGTACATCTCTTTCTATGCCACCATATTTCTAGCTCATGCTGTCATTTGGACGCAGACTTTATTGTCCTTTTTCTATGAACAGCTGCATAACATCACATTGGAGCTCTGCCATCAGCCCCCTACCTTACCCTTGGATCTGGCAAAATCAAATTGGTAAATCTGACCCACAGTTTGTTGAGTTCGCTACTCCAGTAGATGCTGGCTGAATGGATGAATTACATGTTATGTTGTCAGTTTGCCACATCACAGAGTTTGCTGAATATACATGCAAAGATGGGGAAGAGGTGAATTAATGTGAATTTGGACCTTTACGTGACTGTTCAGAATTTTTTGAGCCCCTCAATATTCCTCATTTTAGAAAAAAAGGAGTGAAAGTTGAAATAACTGCTTGCCCAACATACTTGTACTACTTAGATTGTAAGCTCTATGGGACAGGGATCTCCATCCTCTTGCGTCGATCACAACCTGGCACTTCAAGTGATTTCATGCTTGTGAGTTACTCACTTGTAATGTGTAATGCACTTTTCCCCATGTCTGTCTTATATTTGTATTGCTGAATTGCACAGTACTGTGTAAATTTGTGGCGCTTTATAAATAAAATTATACATACAGACATAAATACATTGCAGTAAGCGCGGAGGTTTACAATGGAATACATGAGGATTGAGGGTGCAGTTAATAATTTGTAAAGAGATATCTCTTATCTCACAGAAGAGATAAGTCATCAGCAGAATAACGTGTGCCTGAGAAAGAGTTCTGGTATCAACATCCAACAAGCTGGAAATCAGGCCAAGTTGACGGATTCACCAGTGTGACGCAGTTATAAAGCAAATCGCCACTAAGCCTCACCAGTTCAGCTAGTATTTGGCAGAATGAGGTGAAGTCTCTTTAGGAGAAATGACATTACCTGGTGGTGGAGTGGGTGAGGGTATTTTGTAGATATGAGCCATTGCTTGGGTCTGTGTCACTTAAGCTTGGTAAATTCTAGCTTTGGTAGTTTGTTATTGAGAAGATGAAAGTGTCTTGTCACTTTGTGTTGTTGAGTTTTGTGATGTGGGAATACATTTTGTCTCACTATCTGTGTTACATAGCCCATTTGTACTAACTGAGCTAATAAACTTGCCTCCTGGAGTATCAAGGTGGATTCAGTAAGTTGAGTGGTACTGGTAGGTGATGGAACGGTAAGCAGATGCTGGGTCTTTTTAACTGCCAGAAAACTATGTAGCTTATTAGTTGTGGAGGAACATAAGAATATACATCCTCTTCAGATCCCTGCTCAGCTGCCCCCTCCATAGATGTGATGTATTATGTAGTAGTAATGCCATATTTCTATAACTGCTATCATCAAAAACCTGCAGCCAAATTTTTTATTTAAGAAGAAATGGAACCAATGGGTAAGGCCAGAATACCAGCTATGAATGAGAACAATCACACACGCACAGACGGATTAAGATCAATTTTAGCTAAACCCAGGAGCCAGTGAATGACAGAGCTGAGCCACAGCATTGGCAGTAAACTGCTGTTGTTTACTCAGTACATCTACATTTAACGTGGTTTTTAAAATTCCCATTGAGTGTTACGGGAAAGAACTGGTTCTAGTCCACCTTGATTTATTTTTTTGGCTTTTGGCATAGTAGTTTTCTAGGGCTGGGTGCTCCTTTCCCAATTACATCAGAGTTCTGGACAGTTGTGGAATATTGTGTCTTTATTACTTAGTATTAATATTATTAATTAATATTACAGATTTATAAAGCACCAATATAGCACACAGTGATACAAGACAACATAGTATATAAAATGCAAACATTTACAATAAAGCATGTTAGTTAACTGGATATCACCTACAGAGGCTTTAACAAGTTGGGCATCAGAAGCGAAACCTTCATGCTTCATGATTTTTTCTACTGCAGAGAATGCTGGGAGTTGTAGTTTTGAAAGCACTGGAGGGCAAGGATTGCTTATTTTTCATTTAAATATATCCAGAAGCACCCTGTGCCATTGCAAAGGGTCTTAAAATACGGTTGAGTGTGGAGTGGAATTAAAAGTATGCCATTCAGAATTGGCATCCAAAGGGCAATAGTTTTTCACCGAAGATAACTAACCCTGTTGCAAGATATACAAGGCAATGCTCTTAGATTTTTACAGGGTCCCCTCTTACTGATTATTTGTAGCTGATACAGTTTGCGAATTAGGCACATGAATGAACTTAGTTTTAAGCGGTATCCAGAGTGTGTGTCAAAAAAAAAATTCCTTCCTAGATTTCTTTCAAAGGTTTCCTACATTCCATCTTCCTATAAACCAGGGGTCTCAAACTCGCGGCCCGGGGGCCAACTGCGGCCCGTAGGATGATAATTTGCGGCCCCCCACTTGATCCAACACAGAGGGGTCCTGGCTGACTCCCTCCGTGGTTTGGGGAGGGCTCCTGTGACCTGATCGGTCACAGGAGCCAATAGGAACCCGGGAGCGCATGTGATCAGCGCTTCTGGGTTCCTTCTCCTGTTTAGTGCTGCCAGTGCTGCCGAACTCTGCCGGGGAGGTAAGTAAGACTCCCCTCCTCCATAGCCACCAATGAAAAATTATAAATAAAACCCCAATGACCCCACAACCCCCCTCAATAGCCCCACACACCCCAGTAGCTCCACAATACCCCACCAGTGGCCCCAGATTGACCCCCAGCCATAAAATTTACCCCCCAATTATAATAAATAAAAAAAAAAGACAACAACAACATCACAGATGCGACAGTAGCCCATAAAGCCGCACATTACCCCGCAGAGCCACATATTGCCCTGCAGGGCGATGTATTGTTTTTAATCTGTTGTTTTCTTGTGGAAAACCTGATGCGGCCCAGCCTCACCCAGACTCTAGCTGCAGCGGCCCCCGGGTAAATTGAGTTTGAGCTATAAACAGTTGTTGTGTTCAGATGGAATTTAGACTTTTATTTAAAGCAATGATCTCAGTTAACCATTTTAATCCGCATCTTATTGTTTTCTTTTTAGTTTTTTTTTTTTTTTTGGGTGTATGATTTAGAATAGCTGCAGTGTTTCACAAACAAGAGCAAACAGCACTGACAGTTTGCACTGCTGTGAGCAGTCTTTAAGTTAATGAAAGGCGCCAACTAGTGTTGAGTTTTACTTCCTGAAACACATTTTGAGATAATGTTGCACATCAGCGCAATTGCAATGAATAGAAGAATGTGTATTTCCTAGGGGTTCTCTTTGCTTGTTTGAGTTCTTTTGAACCTTCTCTTTTTTTAGCAAATTATTGATAATAGATGGCATCCCTATTAAATATGAAACAAAATTTGTTTATCCCCCAGAGTTAAATTCTTTTTAATTTCATGCTATTTTGTAAATACTGTATTCCCCAACAATATTGCCATTTTAAAGCTGTTTTTTTTTTTTTCACATGATGATGCATTTAGTGATGATATAAAAGCGCAAAACTGTTGATCACAAACCTACAAGGTCACGTTGAATATTCTTATACATTTTAACTGTATTTATAGTATTTGTTAAAATAATGCAGATTTTACAATAGCTATTTAGCTGTGATGTACATAAAAATTCTCTTAAAAATGAATTTCATTAAAGTTTTATTTCTCATACTTTTCAACTGTTATTAAGGGAAGGATGGAAACCACAGGGGCTCGTACAACACTTACTGTGCTAAGGTATACTCAAGACCCTGTTACACCATTGTGGAGCATGGTTTACTGGGAATGGAGATGATGGTGAAATTTATTAAACTCGGAAAGCCAAGTTTACCGGGAGAAATCTCATAATCGAGTTTTTTTATCTCGATTTAAAAAATTTTTTTTTTTGATGTTAGCCATACTTTATATTACCGGTAGCATCCATCCTTTTCCATTGGACATTTTGAAAAATCTGGATTGAAAGCTCGATCCCAAAATCTTGAAAGAAATCTCGTGAGAGCAATGCAAGATTTCTCCTGGTAAACTTGGAAAGACCCAGAGTGGTCTTTCCGAGTTTAATAAATTTCACCCTCTAGAGACTCTTAAAACCAGATCCTGGAGACTGCACCGTGTGACTGGAGACTGCTAACTGGTGGTGGAACCTCTTTGCCACTGTGGGGTTGATGCTGGTTAAACACCAAGGAGAGGAGTCAAAGGAACCCCTAGACTTCACCCTTAACCCCCCGGATGGATGTCTAGAGTTTGACACAGGAGACTGCAAAATCTCACTCCCCAGTTAATCCCCACAGTGGTGACAGCTGGTTGTAACACAAAAGAAAGACTTCAACCACAAGGCTCAGGAACAGCTGAACTCCAACTGCAAAATACAGAATGAGAAACTGCACAAATGGAGTCACTGAAGAGGTGACAAAGGTGTACTGGAATCATTTTATCGAAAGCGCTTCTTTAAGTGGAATAGCAGTGCGGTCAACCTAAAAGTCAAAGAGACAAGGATGGGGGACACTGAATGTAGAAAGCAGTAACGCAATAACACAGCGGAATAAAGATTGGAGGATATTTATAAAGTCTAAAACATTTTCTCCTGGTGTATTGTTATCGATATACCTTTAACTAGGATGAAAGTATCGATATTGCCAACATTGATATTTATTAATCCTCTTCTTAACTTTTTTATTGCTGAAAAGTGTTAGGCTGGTTGAGGGTTGTGAAATCCCATTATTCCCTATGAAGACGGGTTTAGAACATATTTTTCTATGTCCCCATCAAAAAGATCAGTGATATTGATGGAAAATGAGCTCCCTTGAAAGTAATATGAAGCGTATTGGTACTAATGCATGTATATTCATCGATACTAATCTTTTTTTATATTGATACATTTTATTGTACACTAAATAAACTGAGGGAAATCGAAAATGCGGCAAAAAAAGAAAAAAATGCGGTGAAAATTGGCAAAACGGACAGATTACAGCAAAAAAGGTCAAAATTTCCCAATAAGTAGCAAAAGAGAAACAGGGGACAGAAGATAAGACAAAGGGAATAAACTGAGGGTGCTGCAGCACACAAAGGGCGATAACAAAGCAGAGACAGGGTCAGGCAACTAACCAGCAGCACACATGTATGTAGAGAAGCAGGAAGCAAGGAGCAGGAGACAGAAAGCAAAGGAAGATTTATCAGAAAAGCCAGAGTACAAAGCAGAGATTAGCGCAGTGGTTCTTAACCGGGGGTTCTATCGAACCCTAGGGGTTTGGTGAGTTGGTCTCAGGGGTTCGGCGGAGCCTCCGCCACAGAGGTCAAGACACGGAGATCAAGTGATTTAAAGAAGGGTTCGTTGAATGTGCATATGAAACTGGTGGGTTCGGTACCCAGTAGCCAGACACTGATTATAGGGACACAGAGCAGAAATCCATATAAGCAGAACACAGAACAGTGCAGAAAACCAGCAGTGAGAGTAGAAGACATGCAGAACAGATCCAACCGAGACACAGGCAGGAGACACAATAGAACACATGATGATCCAGCACTACACCTAGGCAGGACTCCATATTTAAATCTCCCACCATCACATCATATTTACAAGAGTGGTAAATAGACTGACTAACCCACTAGCAACCAAATGGTAACCGGCATTACTAAGCTGGCGCTGAGGGTAGCAGCACCTAGCAAGTGTGGCTTGTAACATGTAGAAATAAATCTTTAGAAGTCAACTTAAAGAAACATTGTTGCATTATGGGAAATGTAGTTTGCAAACATGTGATAGTATTAAAAAGGTACCTCTTTAAAAGTATAAACCCAGTAATATGGCAGCAGTTTTAAGGGGGCATAAATATTTATACTTTCCCTTTTTAGCTCTTGATAAACAGCTCCCATCACCCTCAGCTCTCCTTTAGCTATGATGTACTTAAAGATATAGCAGCTTTTATATTCCTCTGTTTTCAGCTGTTGCCATGCACTGGTTTTGCGTGGGAGGAGGGGCATACAAACAAATATTCTGTTTATAAGTGTTTTCTGTTTTCACGAAAAAAAGTCCAGTAAACCCCATGGACATATTTTATGCTGCAAAAAAAAAAGAAAAAAAAAGAGAGTATTATTTACCCACCTTCAGATTTGTATTTATATAAATAAGAAATACCATATTCTTCTGGTGAGTACCTCTTTTAGTGCCCAATTATCCATTGCCCTCTAGTGGTCAAATTAGTATGGAAAATAGAATTCTTGCCTGTGTTACCTAGCTATAAATTCTGAATAAATCGATTCTTGGATATTCAGTTACTCTAGTTTGCATTAGCCAGGAATAAAATTGACATATTTTATATATTTAAGAATTCCTAACTAGTTAAAATTCTATTCCCTTTAGTAGGGCATACTTTCAGACCTTTGAGGCTGTGGGCTAAATATAAAGAGATGCAATGTGCATTGAGATTAAACACATGAGGAGTCAGAGATGGTCTGTTTCTATGCTTACAGCACCCGCAGTCATTGGTGGATCCACAGTCTTTTAGGTTCTATTACGCAGATCAGTTTAACTCAGACTAGTTCTTTTTGGGATATTTTTCTCCCACTTAGAGAATGATTTTTAAAGGGATACTTTCAGCAGTTTTTGTCATTTTCACAGAAATTGCAAAAAAACAAAAAAACAAAAAAAACACAGTATTGTCAGCCAATTTCACAGTTGGATAAATATAATTGACTAAGAAGTCCTTTTCTGCATTGGGTTCATTTAACAGGAACTGATAAGATGTTGGTAGATTTGTTGTCCGATGAGCTTCAGTATGGCTAAATGAAAGCTTGTAGAACTAGGCCATAGTAAAGAGCAAGATGCTTATAAACTGAATGGATTTTGATTACGTAACAGCAACAATTGTCAAACAGCTGCTGCAAAGTCTGGTAAATTTTAATAATAAATTCATCATAATAGATTCAAGGGAGGCAAGCAAAACTATGTATGTGTAAATCCTGAGTTAGGCCACACCTAGATTATGGGGTAACAGTCGAGTGTACCCATACACTCCATCCCTAGGATGGTGCAAATGAAAAAAGAGCATGTGCTAAATCTATGAGAAAGGAAGTGTCACCATCAGCACATGGATAGTTTAATTATTGTAAGGGTAGTCAAATGGTGGAATGCTATACCTCTACCAAGGGTGGTGATGGATTGTTTGGATGGGCTACAATTGGATGGATACACATCTATCAGGGAAAGGCATTGCTGACTATGACTGATAAATTGACTGGTGTTAGTTCCAGGAATGTGTCTGGTTGGCACCAATGGGTTTGGCAAGAATTTTTTCCCCTGCAAGGCCTGGAAGATTCACATGGAGAAGGGTTTTAAAAGGTTGGACTTGGATATGATATGTTTTCAGCCTTACCTACTATGTTACTATATGTTTAAGGATAGAATTACTTTAAGTATAATGTTCACTTGGCCTTCCTCCATAAACTGCACACAAAGATAAGGAAAAAATAAGAGCAATGTAGAGACCAAGAGAAAGGCATCCATCTCTTTATCCATTCACTAATGTATCCATCCATCCATCCATCCATCCATCCATC
>WMED01028195.1:0-10491 GCA_019650415.1 Pipa parva | reverse complement strand
CACCTGTTTGTACACTTAGCCTTCCAGTGGTGTACCACCTTGTTCTTGTGTATCTAGTTTCCTGAATCTGCACCTGTTTGTACACTTAGCCTTTGATGAATATTGGCATAGTCCATTAAAAAACTGGAAACTTCCCTTCCTTTAAATAAAAATGTATGGAACATCCACAGGTTAGTTGGAATCCAGTAATACAGTCTATAGAAAAGGGAACTGACACAATAGTAGAGATAACAGATGGTCTGTGATTCATGCTTTGCACAGAAAGGTTATGAAACTTATTATTACATATTTGTAGATTTAAGGGTAAAAGCATCAATCCGTGAAGAGATATTGGAGGACCTTCATAAACCATAGATACCAATGTCAATATTACGTATTGGTTTTTGTGCATGGACCTTTCAACTATCTCTTATATCAGCAGTTCTCAACCTTTTGAGAACCGTGACCCCCGAGATGATATCATGGCCTGACGTTTTGCCTGTGTGACGTTCGGGCGAAACGTCATCACACAGGAACCATTATAAAAAGGGACCTGCGAGCGCTTCCGGGCTCCACAGCGGTTCTAGATCCCCGTGAGATGGTCATGTGACCCGTAATGGGGTAGCGACCCATAGGTTGAGAACCGCTGTCTTTTATTAATAACCACATCTGGTATTTTATTTGCCATTGAATAGTTGCCACATCTCCTTTACATTCACTTCAAATTTAATAATATTCAACATATTCTTGCTGGATCCTATTGGTGAATTCTTCCTTGGACACGATGAATAGCCTAATTGGTGACCACTTTGTTATGTTTTACTGTGTTTCCAGTGTCATTAAGTGAACTGTGAGGTACTTTTCCCGGTCACAGAAGATATGTACCTATGCTCAATATGCAAAGTTTGGGCAGTGCCTATTTGTGGTAAATGTATGTCTGTGTGGTACAAAATACACTGATGAATTCCCACCCCAAAGACCTTTGGAAATAGCTTTAAGAAGAAAAATCCAAGTGCCTTATTTTATCCACTTACTGCTGATAAATTTTAATTAATGTACTTCAAAAGCATAGTCAATCTCCGTTTTCATTTCTTAAAAAGGAATTAAATTTAGCTAAACTGGCCATTATCTATGTAACGCCCAGCTAGCTTCCTTTGCTTATTCAGCTGGGACAAGAGTCATATTGACAGAAGTTGTATTCATTTCTAGGCACACACTAGATTCTCTGCCACTCTTTAGTGTTGACGTATTGACGTCAGTGTGGAATTACAAGGTCAAACTGATTTGCTATCCCTAGAGTACTGCAGAAGCCACAGTCATCTGTCATAGCCATAGGGATTCCAATAGCAGTTTACAGATCTATTTCCAAATATGCTAGCACAGCAAACATCTGCATTTCTTTTGGTGACCCACACCAAAACAGAATGTGTTTCTATTCAGTTGATGTTGTAGAAAAGAGTAAAATTGGCGAGAGACTGAAACAAATGTGTTGTGCCGTGAAATGATCTGTGATTTGGTACTAATGTTATGCTTACAGTGTGTACATACAGTAATATAATATGAATAAAGAGAAAATCAGGAGATATCTGGCAATGTGCTACCTTCATAATATGAATGTGCCTGCAGAAATGGATACATTTTTTAAAGGAACTCGATAAAATGTGAAACCATTTGGTTCTAAATATTTTAGAAAATAAGGCAAGCAACATTTAAACATTATCATTTATAGACTACTAGCTCAAAAAAAGTTGTTTACACAACTGGCCCGGGAAGGTTGGAGCTGAAATGTAATCTCTAGCACTTCAGATTAGATTAGAAGACCTTTCACTGAATAAGCAAACCAAGCCCAAGGTGAAGGGAAACTGGTGGAATGATCCCTGCTTTATTTACTTTTTATTTCACAACAAAGCAATCCCATCTGTAAACAAATTGTTTTCAAGTCTTACATTTCAAAGTGATTATTCTGTTCTGAAAAGCATCAGACTTTTGTTTCATAGTCCCAGGTCTTATATTCTAATTCACTCTCCAGAAGTATTATGTAGGTATCTCCCTGGAAGCATTGTCATAAGTCTTCTAACTAGCTCGGTTTGTCGCCATGACTTAAATGAACACTTCTGTGAAAACCACCAGCCTGAAACAGGATTTCTTTCCTTGTGTACTGTACAATGATGATGATATTCCTCTCTTTCTCTCTTGTGACTTCCAAACTGCAGCTACATTTTAGCTTCCTCATTCCAACACCTCATGCACTGTACATTACATCCCATTTCACTGTTTCCACAACTGTTTGCATCTACCATATCTTAACCAGAAGCACCTTATTAATGTTACTGTAATAATGACTCATTTCCTGAACAGGAGAACACCTATTGGGAGCACATTCCTTGTTTGCCACATTCCTACTGAAACCCCACATCGGCACTTCCTAGAACCAACTGGGAGAGTGTGTACATCATACAGGGAGCACACATTGATGATGTGCATACTCTCCTTGTCAGTTCTACAATGTGTCAATGCAGGGCTTCAATAGGAGTGTAGTAACCAAGGAATTCACTCCTGATAGGTGTTCTCCTGCTCAGGACACCATAGAGTCACTGGCACGGTTTCAGGCTGGGGAATGCAACACGGAAGTGCTGTATAGCACTTCTTTACAGGTAAGAAATTTAATTTTTAAAAAATGATAATAAATCATATTGGCATAAAGGAGTTAATAAGCTTAAATAATAATTTTTTTAAAAAATTTGGCCTGACTATTCCTTTAACAACATTTTCTTCCATAGAAACGATTGTCATTTGACTTTGTTATCTTGAATTATCTCAGCCCATTATGTTTGAATTCTGTACAGTAAATTTTGTCAAAAAGTATTAAATGATTAAGCCATGAAAGAGAAATAGTGTAAGGAGAATTTTGTTAAAAACTGTATGGGGCCTCTTCAGTATAATATTGTAATATATGTCTGTAATTTGGAGTAGAACTAGTAGGAAATACTCTGTCTATCTGATATCAGATTAAAGAGGGTTATTCACTAAAGTCTGAATTGTTGCGTATAGGTGCGAATTCTCCAGATAACGACAGTTGCAATAGGCTTCTACTGTCGAAGTTGCATCTTTACAATGAGAATTTATTATGGGAAAATTATCATAATCTTAACTTTAAAAAATTGTCACGACTTTACAATGGGATAATTGTAGCAGATTTACTATGGGAATCCGCTGTTTGTGAATTCAACAGTCGAATTTGCACCTTAGTGAATAACCCCCTTCAGAGTTTTTATCGGGCAATGGTGTAGTGGGGATTCAAAACCAATGTTGTAAAAAAAAAAACCCCACACATTTCTTAAAACAATAACCTTGGCCAGTCAACACAAATGAAAAGTAGAAGAAATAAAGAAATTTGATACAAAGTAAAAAGTAAAAGTTGCATATATTCTCATATATACACATTTTTTGAACCCGCAGTGCTGCCTACTTAAATCCACCCATATCCCCAATTCTCTTATACTAATGCCTTTTTTTATCCCAGTCTCTATAATCAGTCATGTTCTTGAACACCAGCATATGAACCTAGTCCCAATCTCATTGTCATTTTGTTTTTATCTGCAGGAGAGGAAATTATTATCAGTTCTCCCTATTATGACACCAACCTGAGGCAAAACTTTTGGAGGTGAGGACCTTGAGCTGAAACTGATATCTAATATGATACCATCGGTAGAATATACTAGATCCTCCATGAAGGACTTTGTACATGTTCTGGCAAAGACAACTGTATAGAAGGGCTGCCATTAAAGGTAAATTATTATATTTTATACACTCATTAACAGCATTACGCAGTTCTGACCTAGAGATTTGGAATTAATTGTAAAAAGAAAATATGCATTTAAATGTACTGTGTCTTCACAGTCTCTTTCCTTTTACAAACGTTTGTACATTACACTTGAAATGTTCACCTGGTTGGCTGATTTTAGGGAGCGGGTTGGATAAAATCTGCAAAACCTTCAATGATGTGATTTAAATTAAAAATTGATTAACAAATCTAATTCTCACTCATCTGCTTAATGTTGTTTGAGCTCGCTCTAGAATAGATATTCTTGTTTAGTTCTTGTTTAGTACTACATTGCATACTTTCAGGCAATATTTTGGCCTTCTCTGTTTGTGATGTTATTATTTCAGGGCTATTTTAGAGAGTGGAGGTGTCTCCATTAAGCTGGATCTTCAATATGGAGCTTTAGTAAAAAAATCCTTGTTTATAGCGCACTTAAAGGAGTGAGAGAAAAGGGGCTATGCTTAGCTACTGGGTAGTCTGATATCCCAACAGGAAGTGTAGTCAACCATGGTGTCTTTTGTGTCCCCACCATGTAGGATAGACAGTAAGAGTACAAACTTTAAACAAAGACACCAGGGCCTGGGGCTAGGAAGCAGGATCCCCATGGACCCCATCCCCCCCAACCACACAGACATAATTGTGTGCCCACTTAAAAAACCTACTAAGGTTTCCACTGGGATTTTGCATGCCCTTGAACATGTGGATGAGTAATGATCATCTGCATTTGTGTTGTTCTAATCTTTAGCCTGTATAATATTGATGCTACTCTCATTTGGCAAGCTCTAACTTCTCCTTCTATCCATTATAAATAAAATGTGTGTATAAATAAGAAGTAGGGTTGGCAGAAGGAGCACAGTCATGGAATATAACCACAAAAGCTTTATTTCATCCACTACATGTTTTTGGCGGCACAGACCCTTCATCAAGTGTAATAGTGTTAAAAGGTCAAGTCAATATGTACATGAAGGTCCACCCATTCAATTACAATATAGCACCCATTCAATTATAATACAGCACCAGGGGAAGGGGAGAGGGTTTGTCAAGAAAAAGGTACATTTTAAAGACAAAGTAATATTACTACAAAATACAAATTTAAAACCACAGTAAATTATGTTCACGTTGAAATTCAAAATTGAAGACAAAATAGATACCATATTTTCCAGCATATAAGATAACTAGGCATATAAGACAACCCCCAACTTTTCCAGTTAAAATATAGAGTTTGGGATTTACTCTCTGTATAAGACTGCCCCTCTTCCAATGCAAATCCTGCTTGGATTGATCAGATCTCCCTGCCTGCCCAGCCTTCCCTGTCTCCAAGACTATCAGAGTGGTAGTGCATCCCTCTGGCCCACTCTTGTATCCTATTACCGGTACCTCTTTCTCTGCCTTCCAGATATTGCTCCTGAGGACTGCAGTAAAGTTGTGTAGGCGCGCATGTGTAAGATCTGAGAGGCAGATAAGGAGGTAATAGGATACAAGGGCAGGCCCACAAACCCCCTCCCACACTGTGCTGCCCCCACAAGCAAAAGTCATGTCACATTCACCTTTATTTTATCCAGGAGCTAGCTGGGAAAGGCTCCAGCAAACCCAAAACAACACTTGCAAAACAAATGAATCCAGGATGCTCACTGCGTAGACTCAAAATGGAATCCCCGTTTTATTGCGGAATAAAATAACACAACATTTTGGGAGGAAACCGCCTCCCTTCATCAGGTGTATGAAGTTATATGGAAGTTACATCTGGGGGAGGAACGCTGTAATTCTCAGATCTACAGCAGAGAGAGCCAGGCCATGGATGAGGAAGGTAGAGAGAGGGAAAAGACGACCTGCAATATTTGAGAAGATTTTCAGAGGTTAAAAAGTTGTCTTATATGCCAGAAAATACGGTATCTAAATGGTGTGTACAGCAACAAATAGATACAAAAGGTTGCATCATGTGAGAAATATTGATAAAAAGACCAAATATCTGGCAAATTACACTGTACATGTCTATGCCAACATGCCCAATGTGCAATTAATTGCCCAAAACTATTGGCATTGCCATCTCCTGGCCTAACATCCTATTAGTTCCAAAATATGGGATTTCCAATAAGCAATGGCCTAAAATTAGGTGCAATAGATAGACATACATTATGTTTAAATAGTATATGCGCAAATAGCTGCCAATATAACTTTACTTTTAACAGTAAGCTAGGGGTCAATCTTATAATTCACAATGGCAGGATTCAGCATGTGCAGCTAGGCAGCATAATTATAGTCATCTAAAAACAAGTTAAAATAGCATGACTACTTATAGGAAACATTTAATATACTCAATTTTTATTCTTACCATGTGGTGTAAGGCTATTAAGGCATGTAATCCAAAAGGTCTCTCTTTGCAGGAGTAGTTGGGAAATATCTCCACCCCCGCTAGGTATTTTCACAACTTCAACAACTTGCCACCTGAAATATACATTTTTATGTTGAAAGGTATTGCACAGGCAGGTCATTAACTACTTGCAGCAGCAATAGTGTTTCACGTGCCAAAAGGAATCGCATGCCACGCCAACTTGGAAACTGTGTCCCTTTAAATATCTGTATTCGTATATACTTCTACTTTTTTTTTTGCCTGATTGTTATTGTTTATTATTAATATTTTTTAAAATGCTTTTAGAAATTTACTGAACAATTATTTTTCTGAAGAGAGGGCACAGAAAGAGTGACTGGATTTCACTTAGGCATATGACCATGCTATAAAAACGTAATGAACTACGTTTACAACCACATTTATCTTCTATAATGTGTGTACTGTGTAATGTATGAAGTTGATAATGTCATAGAAGGGTTATATTTTCTTTGACATATTCATGTGTTAAAGTAAAATAAGTGTCAGGCATAGGTAATCCAATATACCAACCCTATTTATGTCAAAATGTTAATTAAATTTTTAAATCCATGAAATAACATTCCAAGTCTTTTGACAATGGAAATGATGCTAGAATCCCACTTTCATTTATTTATTACATAAAAAATTGTATGTTATTAGTAAGCACTGTCACTTTGTTTGTAATATACTATCTGGTTTTATGAATTGTGGGCAAGACTTGAATTGATAATTGAGGTTTGTTGTGAGGTACCTTTTAACTAAAATAAAAGTTTCATTACTGCCCCGTGGCTTTTATCATTTGGTCTTCACTAAGCCAAAAGCTGCCATCCTCTGCTCCTGAGTCGCTTCCAGGGAATGTATAGAAGAGAAGGCGCTAGTCAAGAATTTTATTTCAATTTCCTATATTTTATTAGAAATGGAATTATAGATTTGCTTTGTTTTGTATTTTTTTGTGGGGAGGGGAGAGATGAGTGGATTAAAAAGGACTCCTTACACCTTGGAGACCCTTTACAAGTAAACCAAACCAAAACCAATCATTTAACAGTTTACATGTGCAGTACTGGTATAGTGCTGGTGTAGCATGCAGTGCTTTATGAAATTTTCCCATTCCACTTCTTAACAGCAGGGGCGGTCCTGGCCCTATTGGTGCCCTGGGTGGCCCCCCCATGCTCCGCACCCTCCACTTACCTCCAACAGTGTTCCAGCGACACATCTCCTCTAATGAGGTAAGTTGAAAGTGATGGGGCTCCTTAGATGTTTGGGTCTTGCCGGCAGCTGCCGAATACAGCAGACAAGATCTGAAGCAGGCAAGGAGCGCCGTCGCTTTCAACTTACCTCATTAGAGGAGGTGCGTCACTGGAAGGCTGTTGGAAGTGAGAGGGGGGCATGGGGTGGGGGGAAGCATGGGGGGGAGGTCAAGCTGTATATAATGTATTTTAGTGGTTATAGCGGTGTGCTGTATGAGGGAAGGTATGTTTCACCAACTGTTCATTCCTATGGCTGGAGGACAGCCCAGTTTTTGAATTTAGCCCCAACTGCAGATTAAACCTTTTAAAAGACAGGTAGGAAAATCCCTTGGGGGTTGAGTTGGTGATTGAAAAGTAGACAGACTTCTGTTGGGATCCTGCTGCATGTTTGGTTTCAGAATTTCCTATGTGTGTGTGTGACAAAATAGGACAAACTAGATTATAAGCTCCATGGGGCAGGGACTAAAGTGAATGTTGAATCTCTGTAAAGCGCTGCGTAAAACATTAGCGCTATATAAGAATGAATAAAAAATAATAATAAAATATTGCAGAATGCGTCTCTGGGATAGATCGCACTTTGATAAATACAATATGTCTTTTCATTATCATGGAATTTCTTAAACCTGATGCTCACCCAGTGAATTCTAAAGAACAGATGGCTTTGAATTATTTTACTTAATTTAACTTGATCTTTTTAGCTTGTTTTGACAGACCCTCTGCAACCAATCTGGTGCTTGATTATTTTTATTAGATTTTTTTTTTCAGTATTTAAGGTTAATGAACCCTAGCAACCTGAACAATTTTTAAATATAACCAAAAGTTAAAAACAACGACACAGGTTCTGAAGAAATGGTGAAATAATCCACAAAACTCCAAAAAATAAAAATGAAGACTGGTTGCAAACTGTTTTTCATTTAAAATATCCACAACATACTAAAAATAAATTCAAAGTTGCTCAACCCCTTTAAATAGTATCGTAGAAGCACTGCAGAATCTTGTTTACTTTTCATTTAATATTTTATTTCTGATATTATTGTGTCATTTAATGGTATTTATATTAGAGCAAGAACATTATTTAGAAGTGGAGAATATAGTCAGTAGACTGTAACATTCAGCAGAATCTTTAGATGGAGGTGAAACATTCCTTTTGGTGGCACTTGTATTATACTGAGCAAGCACTTGGCAATAAAAACTGTGTTAAATGAACACATCTTTTAAAATAAACCGTAACATCTGTTCTCTATTTCAGTTACTAATGCAAAAGAGCATAATTCACAACTGCAGCATAAATAAGTTGAATCTAAGTAGTTTAAAACTTGCATTTCTTCCCAGTGAAGTAAAAAACACATCTGTTAGATTTTTCACACTTCAGAAGAATCTTTGCTCTTAGTCCTTATGAAAAAATGTCTCTTAAACTTTTTAATATAAATTTATGCAAGTGGCAGTTGAGCTATGTGGTTGGCACAACCAAAATGCTTAAACAGATAAATAGACATTGTCTCTATAATATAAAGTATTTGTAGGAAAGTTATAGCCCCCAAATTATTCCTCTTTAATATACATTTATTCGTCCTTTATAACTTCTAAACTTCTGAAACGTCTGGTCTGCACCCGCCTTACTAACCATTTGCATGCCCATCATCTCCTGGATCCTTTGCAATCTGTTATTTGGCCAGGGCACTCTACGGTGACTGCTCTGTACAAACTTGCAAACAATCTTCAGGTTGTCAAAGCAAAGGTCACTTTTCTATTGTTATCCTCCTGGATCTAGCATCTGCATTTGATACTATTGATCACTCCCTTCTTATTCAGGTTCTCAATGTGTTGGTGTCTGAAATCAAGCAACATCTTGGCTTGCTTCTTACATTTCTGGTTGCCCCATTTTTGTTTCCCATGCTATTAACCTCTTCTCCTGTTCCACTTAGTGTCGGAGTGCCTCAAGATTCTGTCCTTGGTCCTCTCCTATTCTGTACCTAGCACAAGAACCTCAATGAAAGACAGTGCAAAAGTAAACAATTTTTACAAGAACTACAGTAACAGAGCACTCCCAGGACAACTAATTCAATTGAAAACAGGCAAAAAATAAACAGGGGATCCATATGAATTCTAACAGAGTGGTTAATGCTGGTTACTTCACTTACAATGCTCAGAAAAAAGTCTCACTATGCATTCAGTGTTCCCTTACCTAAGCGCGTTAGTGTAACTTTGCTTGTTGCAGGTTCTACTCCTCCACAGTGATCACAGAAAAAGCCTATTAGCACCACACTATGAATGTGTCTGCTTACCAAAATGTGGAGTTTATACCACTCTGCATATGCATCAAATGGTTAGTACAATAACACTGACACTGGAAAACGCCTTGGGATTCTTTTAATGGACAGGACACAAATTAACCCTTAATATATATCTCACCTGATCTGAAGGTGTAGACAAGAGACAGGGAAGGAAAGAGGAGAATTGTAAGAATAAAGCTTCTTGCTGTGCGGCAGATGGTTTGTCTATCGATTCCAGGTGCTGGTACAAGGTTTTCAGAGCAAAGGAATACAGTTGTCTGGGTCCCTGTTTGGGCACCAAGTTACTGTGATCACAAACCAGACCACTTCTCTGTTCCTAGTGCAGACTCAAATTATATTTAAACATATCAGCACATATGCTTTATACCTGTTTAGAAAGGCAAGAACAAAGAAGGCACAGTTCCAAAGGAATGGATAATAATTCCTTTAAGGCCACTGGACAAAATAGAAATATGTTAAAATCAGCAAAATACATATATATGGACTACAACATCCATTAATTAAGAAATATCAATATTATTTTGAATTCTATGAGAGTATGTGAAGGCCATTTTATAGATAAGATAGACTCCTCTCCTCCTCATACACACAAAATTTGTAAAATATTATTATCTTTACGTCCATGGAATTCCAGACAGACTACAGATACAGCTAAAAGGCTGTTCAAAGGGTAAATATTGCAGAATCAAATACAAAATGGCTGACAGCAGAACAATATGGTCGAAATGCAAAACAGGGTCGCTCAATCCATACCACTTGTAAACATTTGGTATAACAACA
>WMED01028194.1:0-10491 GCA_019650415.1 Pipa parva | reverse complement strand
AGCTTGCTGGTATGCTGGCCATGATGGATATTTACAACACCTGTATACTTCTAAATTACTTACAAGAACTTAAAAAAGCAAGTACATTCATTACAGACACTCTAATCAGTAACAATGTCTGAATCCTACAACCCCCATAACAACCCATGTCCTCATTCCCTGCATGTGGTTTGGTTCAGTAAGTGCTTTATTTTTTTTTCAATGTTGTAATATCTAATTCTTTAGTTCCACATGACTAGTACTGCAGTGTTTAGGTCCTAGGTTTGATTCCATCCAGGGAATCATCTGCATAGAATTAGTTCTTCCTGCGCTTACATTAATTTTCATCACAGTCCAAAAACATATTGATAAATGAAATGGAGTCTGACTAAATGGGTAATATGTGTTTGATTGTGCAGATAAACCACACTGTAAGTTTCAAAGGGTTTCAAAGTAATAATCTAGCATATTAAAGAGATTAGGTAAAGTACGTCTTTGTAATAGTATATAAAATTCTACTAAACTCAAAAAAATTCTCTTTTTTTAATATATCTAAAAGAAAAAAATACTAATAACAACATTTATTCTAACATCAAAAACTTCTTCAGCTTTTGCATTTCTTCAACTTAAATTGCATGTGGGACTTGTAACAAATAGTCATGTATTTCTGATGCAGTTAAAATCTATTTGATAAAATTCAGTAGGCAGAAGAATTAAATCAAGCCACTACTATAAGTAAAAAAAAGTTGTAAAGACATTTAAACCTGCACAAGAATAAAGCATCCCCAGAAAATACTGAGAGATGTGTCTGGTGAGTGGGTGTTTTTGAATTTCAGTTTAATTAATAAATCTTCAGTTTAATTGAATAAATGATAGTGCATTATAAGCGGGAAGGAAAATCATGCCTTAGAATATATACATACAAATTAAGACAAAGTCTCTATTAAAATCTATGTACTATAAGAAGGGATTTTAAAGGAGTATTTTATAATAAAACCATCATTATGTTAAGGGGACACTAAAGACTCAAAGAATCCCTCTGTATAGGTTAACTGGGTTATACCCAGAATACCCAAACTGGTATTTTAACCTACCTAGCTCCAGGTTTCACATGTTGGGCAAGGTAAACAGTACATTGAATCTATTTTGAAAATATACTCCCTCTACCACCTATATCTTGGGCAACCACATCTCTCCCCCAATAAAATAAAACTGAAGTAGTTTACTCTGTATCTGGGTACTGAGTCCTAGTGGGCAGGGTCCAGTTACTTAGAAAATGGTGCCAATGAAGGAAGAGCCTTAAGAATCCTACCACAGCTTGGCTTTCTTTAATGCTTGTAATTTCCAAAGTTTGCAGTTTTTCAGCTTTCCAGAACGTAAGCTTTCAGTAGAAAATAGAATACAGTGTTGGTTCAGTTCCTCTTTTACGGCTGACGTACCATTATATAATTCTAATGTAGCTAAAAAAGGAAGGTAGTTATTTTGAAGGAGCAGATTGTCCATCTAATAGGAAACATTTATATTAAAGAGGTCCAGATCTACTCTTATGATGTGAGTTCTCCTTGCCCAAGAGCATTCTATACCACAATCATCACAGGAACACTGCAATGAACGATTCTAATAATAATAGCTATTCTGTATGGTTTATTCCTGTGCATGTGGTTCCCTTTCCTAAATGATGATGACTGTATCCAAGGTACACAAAGATAAGCCAATAGGATATGTATGATTCATTTTGTGTATCTAAGACATGTTTTATCTGAACACAGAAATGCTTTGATTAGTTTTGTGCAAATAATATGATAACTGAACACATGATGGAAATTCGGAAACACTATGTATTTTATTATAACTCCTAAAATGATAATTTTTTTACTGAAAATCTATCTTAGGAACATATAATTTAGCCAGAAATATCAAGAAGCAATCTTTTTTTTTAGAAATCCTATTTTGTGCAAAGACCTGAAGTACCCCGGGGTTATCTACTGCAAACCAGGATTTAATATCACACTGCAAAACAAGGAGAGAAATAGAACCCAAACGAAGCAGAAATGTTTAGCTGTTTCTAAGACAATATTTTTTTTTTTTGCATGGGCCTGATATAACTGTGCCATAAACAGACTCTTAGGGGATTATTGGCTAAAGTCCAAATTGTAGCGTAAAGGTGTGAATTCACCAGTTAAAGATGGTCGCAATAGACTGCTACTGTCGCAGTAACTATTTCATTATGACAATATTATCACAGTCACAACTTTATTAGGGGAATATTGTTGCGGCCATGGATCTGCTACGGGAATCCGCTGTTTGCGAATTTGCCAATAACCCCTTTAGTTATAAGCACAAAATACTTTGCACTATATTTTGATTAAGCTACATACAAACTAACCCGGACTGTTTACAACAATGCAAAAAAAAAAAAAACAACAAGCAAACAGCATCAATAATTTCAAAAAATAAATTATACAAAATCACAAAAATAAGTTTATGGTTTGTTTTTCCTTAAGCAGACAGGAAAATATGACCTGTTATGGGAAAAGAGCACTATAATCTGCATATTATACGTAACATAGCCAACAAATAGGACAATTGATAGGAGAATATCTGCGGAGATATGACTCGGTTCTAGGCCAAACTCATCCATTAACTACTATATACCAGGCAATAGTGTTTTGTAGGAGGAATATAGAAACTCACACAAATGCAATTTCTTGAAACTGCACTGAAAGGTCTTTGTATTCTGCCCACCCATTCACCATTCTGTATGGAGTGAAGTGAGAAATGTGAATGAGATGGAGGGGTAGTTCTATAAGAGTACCACCACTTCCATTTTCCCCAATAACAGTGGGTGGGGTAGAAAGATATTAAAGGATTAAGACAACTCCCCACTGTATCCCAGTAGCAGTTTCCAATCAGGTAATTACTCCGATGTTATTACAAATAAGGATGTAGTCTACTAATTTGCTATTTTGTTTTTCAGAGCTTTGGATATGGAGTCCAGGTGCATTATGGCAAGGGCTAACAGAAGATTATAGGGCTTTACAGACTACTACTTGATATGTACTTACTTGGAGAAGGACATTTTGTTTTAAAAAAAGTATTACCGGTATATAAATAATATAGGTAGGCAGGGGCTCTATAGTTAGGATAAGGATCCTTTCAGTGCAGGATAGGGCCCTGACACTTTCTTGCCCTTGATTACTGACATTACAAATTCAAACGTTTGATCAAATAGACCATCAAACTGGAAATAAAAGTATTTTGAAAAATGTTATCTAATATGTGAAAGAGTAAATTATTCTATAAATATGGTAATGTATGTGAGATATATTCATTTTTAAATTGCTGTTCTTTTGATGGTAATAGAATGTTTCACAATAATTCAAATCTAACCTGAAAGGGTAATGGAAATAATCACTTTCCTCATACATTCTGGTAGAATTCTAGATGAAGTTTTCTTTTGGGGAGGGGTGCGATAGAAATTAGCAAAGAGATAAAATAAGGAAAAAACATGTTTTTCCCCTTAGTCATATTCATTTTAGTATATGAAATATACATTAAAAAAATCTATTCTCATGGACAATTTGTCATGTAAGTGAAAATGATAGCAAACCTGATAGCTCTGGTTTGCAGGGTATATTTAAGACTTTTAAAGGCATATATCTTTCCACTGGCTAACTAGTCCATAGGGTCACATTCAGTACTGCTACTAGAGCAAATGTTAAATCAGCTGCTAGATAGCAGTCATAGAATGATGGAAAGAAAACTAACAATCTGTAATGTGATAACTCAGTTTAGACATTTAGAGGGAGTTTCTAATTAGTCATGTGGATGAAAATTCTGAACAGGTGCTCAATCAGACATCAAGTAATCCCAACACAACATGTCTTAGTGATAGTGATATCCTCAGAGAGGCAATGGTTGCTCAATCATCGCATTGGTCATCTTACAGATGCATGTGTGCCGATATGAAGATTCTGAAAACCTGCACAGTGTGAAGAAAGTAATTTGAGGACTGAATATATATATATATATATATATATATATATATATATATATATATATATATATATATATATATATATATATCTCACTCATTATTTTTTGCATCTGTGGACTAACACGATCACTCTATCCTACCATATATATGTATATACCGTTTCCCCAAAAATAAGACCTAGTGCTGTTTTTCCAAGTTTAGAAATATAAGGTCTCCCCTACAAATAAGACCTAGTGCATCTTTAGGAGCAAAAATGAATATAAGACCCTTATTATCAGGGAAACATGTTATATGTATCAGCTAGAAAGAAAAGAAAATACTGAAATGTGGTCTTCTTAATCTTTCAGCAAGGCATTGTTTTGTCTCACTGAACCAGTAGTTTGAACAAATTAATAATGATGACTAGTATTTATTGTGGTGTTTCTTTTAGACTAGGTTCACACTAGCATATTGTGTGCAGTGTATTTTTTTTTTAAATTATCCAGTGAAAAAAATACGCTGAGAAAAAACACCAAAGACAATCTGTAGAGATCAATGCTAATGGAAGAAAAGTGTTCACTCTAGTGTATTGTGCGCTCACACACAGCGTAAAAATGCGCTGCATTTTTTTGTAATAGCAAAAAAAAGCAGGGAAAAAAGGCCTATGAAAATTTGCCTATAAAGAAAATCCTTTTCAAATCAGGAGTGAATTCAACTGAATCTAAGTGAAAGTAGGACACGTTAGAGGATATTTTTCTGTACTGTCCTTTCAGTAGCTGCTAATCGAATATTGACAATACAGAAAAATGTAAATTATGTAAAGGGGAATTATCTTATCTTGTATCAATCAATATTAGATTCACTTTCATATCACCTCAAATGTTTTTATGGCAGAAAGGCAACCAACTTATTTTAAACCTGACCATAGAATTCATTCACTACCACCTATCTTAGTTGGAGGTTGGCCAACATGACATTTTTTTAACATGGGAAAATGTGTTTCTCTCCTAAGCCCTAGTGGTGATCAGACTAGATCCACCTAATACTAAAGATTCTTATTCTATGCTATGGTCTTTTAAACACTTACAGTTAAGAACCTTTTTTGGAGTTGAAAATTAAACTTATTTTATTCCAGCCTCAGATGATGTCTTAGTTGTGGTCCTGAAAGTGAACGCTTATCACAATATTTCTTATAAGGATGCATTATATATTTATATAAGTTCATCATGTCACCAATTAATCTCCTTTTACCTAATTCTCTCCTAATAACTAAGTTCTACTATTCCACTTTTTGTTGCCCTAGACTGGATATTCAAGGTGAGGTTTAGCAAGAGATATCTGCAGAGGCAATACGTGTAACAACAACCAAAAAAAAAAAAAAACACACACACTTTTACTTTAATGCCCTGGTCAGATATTTTGCTAGTTTCTAATTGAATTATATCATTGTCTGTATACATACAGAAATAAAGGCTTTTTGATCTTTAAAAAGCAAATATATCTTACCGCTGTGCATTTATATGTCAGCAATTTGAAATGACAACAACAGAATCCTTTGAACAGATGCAAAGTAGAAGACATTGGGGCTCTCATTAGCTACACTTTCAGGAACAGATCAGGGAGATTCTGGCGGAAATCTTATAGCGCTGTTATTGCTTCATTTTGCCTTGCAGCCTATTTGTCTATAATCTGTCGTGTTATTAATCTTCATTTGATAGTCTTTATGAAAAGCTCTTGGAAAGATTGCATGTGACATTCAGCTAGTGAAACCTTTTATTTATCAACACTATTCCAAAGCTAAAAGAATAAAATAACTGACAAGTTTATGTTCTTAAAATGCAAAGTAATGTGGAAAAGAATATCTCATCAAACACAATAACCTGATTTTTTTTATATGTTCTACAAAATTTATGTAACCATTGAAGACAAGATTTTTAATATAATGTGTACCTAAGAGAGGAAAGTGGTTTGCTCTGTCAGGTGCAGTTATGACCACCTTCCTCTCTTTGGGGCTCTGTGCTTCTGTTTCATTACTGAAAACACTGCTCTGTTAAATAAGTGAACCAATTATGTATAATACCTGATGTGGCTACTGTGTCACAAGACAAGAAGTGCCTTGCTCTCTGCATTCTGTGTCCTAACTGACAGGATAATTGTGGTGTGAGGACACAAAATGCAGAGATCATGGCACTTCCTGTAATGTGGCAAAACATCCACAATAGGGATTTTACAGTAAGTTGTTCTGTCTATTAACAGAAATTAAAAAAAAAAAATCAGGACCCCTGAGCAATGGAAGCGGGGACCATAACAGGACCAAACAGATAATCTGTCAAGTGTACTTTAAACTCTACAAATGTGATGCTTGATGAGATTTGACCCAATAAGAAAAATACTCATTTTAGAGGCCCCTACTATAAAAAAAACTAACACTGGATCTCCAGGGAAAATCTCAAGTTCTCCAGACTGTCAATTTTATCTAGTGATCCAGTCAATCCTCACACTAACCCCACCCCTTCTGCTCAAACACACCCCAAAACAACCAAATTTGCAGAAATTATCATAGTCCTGCCCCCTACAGTTACATAATTTGCTTATTTAAGCACCAGCCCACTGCTAGAACCTGACTGCTGCCTAAACTCTGGGCCATTATTGACCTAGAAGTTGTCAGGTATGTATGTAACTAAAAGTGCATAAATTGAAATCCTATGGGCCTTATTAACTAAAGGCAAATAGTCAATTCACGAATAGTCACGTAAAGCTCTGAATTTGTTTCTATTCACTTCCCCATGTTCACTTATTGATCAAACTCTGTGATGTGGTGAATATGCAGACCCATTCAGGTGACTATGATAGTCTCAATCTTAACACTTTGCATTACTTTGCGCGCATGTGCACAGGTACTTCTACTATTGACTAAATGGCAAGAGTTTGTCAAAGGAGCAAATTCAACCAGGTGTACTGGTCCAAATTTACCCATTTGACTATGCCTCATCAGAGTGGGGAACTGGGGGGCTGATGCCAGGGCTCCGCATTCTACTTCTATTTGACTGAATACACCACACAATACATCTAACAGCGATTGTCACTGTACACTTGTTTGACTCGATTCATCAATTAGTCAATAATGAGAAGAAACATAAATTAGAATTTAAAGAAACTGTGTCATTTATAAACAGTAACTCCAACTGCTTACCATATGTGTTTTAGGGCTCACCCCATTTATATAACAGAACGAAAACAAATCACACCATTACATTTACAGAACTTCTCATTTGAAACTTCTGGGGACATTTTAGATGGTGAATAGAAGAAATGTTTACACAAACCGACTGGACAAAATTACTGATCTTTTAACATATATTTATAATTCTATGAATGGTGTATCTATAATGTGACAATAATGGGACAGTAATAAAATAAAGCAGGATTTGGGGAAAGAACAGGTGGAAAACCTATTATAATTTGGATGCATAATGTTAGTAGCTTAGGCCTGGGAATCTCCTTATTAAAATATATTTAGCTCAGCAAAATACAGCCACATCCACAAAGCAGTAAAAGGACAAAATTATTTCAATTGAAATCAGTCATACTAAATATGTGAAATGTAGAAAGGCCTGACCTGGCTCTGCAGGTATTTAAGATATTACTTCAACAGTGAACAAAGCCAAACAGTTTAATCCAATCTGATCATATATGTACCAAAACTGCCTGTTCAGATAAGCCTCAGAGTCCCTAAAAATACATACTCATTGTGGCATACTATATATTTTTATAAAAAAAAAGAAAGAGGATGCCTTTGACACTATATAAGCACCATTTAGGCTGGAAATCTCTTTCCCTTGCTCTACTCTTATGGGAATGCATGTGCGGAGAGGCAGCTGCACTATTTAATTAACTGGGGTCACAGAAGTCTGATATTAGACCTGTCGCAGCAGGCACCTGCTACACAGCTATAAATGTGCATGAGATATGTGTGCAGAAACTCATTTCAGAAACTTCTGCAGTGGGTTGTGTAGCTTTACGGATGACTGACTTGGTGAGTGATATGTAACTCATTGAAAATATGTGCCTAATTCATTGGAATGATGCGTGGCATACATCATCATTATAAAACTGTCTGTAAATACGCAGAAGCATTTGACAAACTAATTTGCCTTGGCACTTGTTTAAAAGAAAGGTCTGATTTTAATTATTAAGTTTCACAAGAATTTATATTAGTCATTTGCACATAACCATTTAAGCTTTCCCATGAGTTTAAATCAGCTCCTATTCACTATCATCTACTTTATCAGATAATTTCAGCCTGAGAAGGAACATATAGAGTATAGACAGTGTTACTGGAGAGATGGTTGTAGGGTTTAAATCAAATTATTAAAATGACTTTCTTTCTTTCTTTGCTAATGTCAGGTTACAGATACATGGAGGGAAACATGGATGGGAAAGGAAAACACACTGCTACTCTCCCAAATGCACTATTAAGTGATAATGGGCGGGTGCTGGGTGAACAATAATTAACAAGCAAAAAAGAGGGGAAGAATAAGGAAAAGTTGTAACCCTCTCCCCCTTTTTTTTTTTTTTTTGCAGGATATAGATACAGACATGTCACCATTTAGATGGTAGAAATACAGTACTCAAGTGAACATTCCCACTTTACAGGATTGCTCCAAATTCTTGTAATCCCTGTAAAAGTTTCACAGACAATGCCTACATATACAACATGAATCCAAACACTGACTAGGGAAGGGGGTGATGTGAAAAAGACTTAACTATATATTGGGTAGAGCCAAAGGAAAAAAATAGGATATATTCTTTGGCTGCTACAAGCAACTATGCAGTTTAGCCCTTCCAAATGTGTTAAAGTGTGTTTGTAACTATAATTTTCTGCCGAGACAGATAGGTACATTAGAAATATACCCAGACACAATACAATTGGGCTATCATACATATAGATACAAATACATTGGTCATCACAAGAGTACCCAAATAGAGGGAGTTATTCACTAAAGTTTGAATTGTTGCGTATAGGTGCGAATTCGCCAGATAAAGACAGTCGTAATAGGCTGCTACTGTCGCAGTTGCGTCTTTATAATGACAATATTGTTGCAGTTGCAACTTTATTATGGGAAAATTGTCGCAATATCAACTTTAAAAAATGTTCGCGACTTTACAATGGGGAAATTGTCCCGGATTTGCTATGGGAATCCACTGTTTGTGAATTCGACAGTTGAATTCGCACCTTAGTGAATAACCTCCTGAATGGGGAGTTCCTAGCAGACTTATACTTATAAGATTTAATGCAAAGAAGCCCCATAAGACATTCAAACAAAGGGAAAATAATGGGCTGTAATAGGACAGAGCAGGGGGTGGAGACACAGGTCAAGGAAAATGTAGTTACATTATAATTGGCAGTGAGAAATTTTCTAGTGGAAAACCAAGGGGAAGCATTGTTTAGTAGTGCCTATTGTCCTGCAAAATGACATTTGCAAACAATGCCAAAATGATCTTTGCTATATGTATACAGTAAAACACACTGCATGTGGTTCACAGCAACATTTTTACATTTGAACACAGCTATTTTGCCCGGAGTAAAAAAGATTTTTTACTGATATGGGATAAATGTAGATTGCAAATAATCACACCTGACAAAGCTACCAGTTGAAGCTCACTTCTATCATTGCTTTTTTTAGCAGTAGTAAAAAATCAGTTTAAATGTTTTTATGAATGTCATTATATTATATGTGGGATAGTCTGGGTGAAAGATGGGAGACTCCTGCCCAAACTGAGACATATACATGTCTACAGACATCTAAGGTTATTCTTACATACTACCTGGAATACAGTGTGCCCAATCTGACCATATGCCATCTCTGCCATCTGGGTATACAGAACACAAAAGGTGTTTTATTGCTTATTTTCATCATTATGTAAACCAAGTATGAGGCTACCTCTTAACAAGTCCAATTCTGTTATGGATCCAGCAAAAAGCATTGTTGTGCCTTTTATCTGTGGGATTAATTAAGATGACCTTTGTAGAGGTTTTAGGCTTGTTGCTATAGCAGCTTTGTAGGCAGTTTATAATTTCCCTGCATAAAATGTAGGCTATACATCAGGTAAAGGTATGGGTACCACACACTTCTCTGCCTAGGGCCCTATTTGCTCTTAATCTATCATTATATGTCACTTCCAATGTGACTACAATATTTACATAAATACGAGCCAATGCAGAAATGTGGCAGCACTTACACATAAACACAAGGATATTATTTAAAATGCTTATCTGCCTTATCTGCATATTATTTAATATACAGCATCACTTATCTGCCTTCCTGCCAGTCACAAATAAATGTATGAGGGAAGGTCAGTTTCCCTTTGAAAAACACTATTTGGGGCAACAAAAAATCTTGTGCTCTATTGACAAAATTACCCCTGTAATATAACAAACAACTGTGAATGAATTCACTGAGAGGCAGCGCTAGACAATAAAAAATGAAAAAAATACAAATGACTGTGTCAAATCATATATGTTGTTGCAGCCT
>WMED01028193.1:0-10491 GCA_019650415.1 Pipa parva | reverse complement strand
TAGGCATTCAGCACTCTATCTGGTTGTATTATAGGCATTCCACACTGTATCTGGGTGTGATTATTATAGGCATTCCGTGCTGTATCTGGGTGTATTATAGGCATTCAGCACTGTATCTGGGTATGAGTATTATAGGCATTCTGCACTGTCTCTGGGTGTGAGTATTATAGGCATTCTGCACTGTATCTGGTTGTGAGTATTATTGGCATTCAGCACTGTATCTGAGTGTGGGTATTATAGGCATTCCGTGCTGTGTGTGGGTGTGAGTATTATAGGCATTCCTCACTGTATCTGAGTGTAGGTACTATAGGTATTCTGCACTGTATCTGGGTGTAGGTATAATAGGCATTCTGCACTGTATCTGAGTGTATTATAGGCATTCTGCACTGTATCTGGGTGTAGGTATTATAGGCATTCTGCATACTATCTCGGTATAAAAATTATAGGCATAGTATAGAATGTTATTCCTCCTCCCAAGTATAAACTAAAAAAAAATATTATTATATTCAATAACTGAAATGAATATTCCTATCCACTGTACTTGGTAGCTTTAAACGGAAGCTCAGCAGGACAACTGGTGAGATGAATGCCGGAAAGTGTTAGGGGGTAATTCATCAAGCCGGCTCACTTCGCTAATAGTAGTATGCGCATGCTGATGTCCTGCACGCGGACATCAGAATGCACATTAAAGGGATTCCCGTCTCGGCGAGAACAAAAGAGTTGCCTCGCCGAGATGGAAATCCCTTTAATGCACATGCTGATGTCCGCCACAGGACATCAGCATGCGCATACTACTATTTGCGAAGTGAGCCGAACGGATCGTAGCTCACTTCGCGGCTTGATGAATTACCCCCTTAATCTTACAGCTAAAATGTAGTGATATACTCAGAGCTTTCAGAATGGCTTTTTTTTTTTCAATTTTAGTTTTTATTGGTTTTAAAACAATTAACAAAAAGGAAAAGGAAAATTAGTTACTTTGCAAACATATTTTAACATTCCACAATTAACTGTAAACAGCAAGCGTACATAAGATATGCATATGTATATTTTGTTTTCTGATCCTCTTTACCTTCTTTCAAAAATACTGTTGTATTTTTATTGTGCACTTGCACTGAAGTATAAAAGTGCACAGAAAAATTAGGTAATGAGGGCTTGAACCTTGTCAACTGTGCACCTGACTGTATGACGAGAATCAATGCCTTTACCTTCACCAGGAACATTCCCTCTGCACTTTTATAACCAAACTGAAGTCCTACCTTTTGGAGCACTAGCACTGACATTTATCACTGATTTTTATGTACATATTTTATTTAATACTTAGTCATTTATGCTTAATATTTGTATTTATTTATTTATTTGTGGACTTGTGTTTTAACACATTGTTACAGCTCTTATTATCCGTCTGTGTATGTAAGTCTTCCTTCCATTTAGATTGTAAGTTCTACTGGACAGGGACCTCCAACCTCTTGTGTCAACCTCAACGTAGCTCTTAAAGTGATATATCCTTGTGATATTGTTTTATATAATCTACTTTTCCAGTATCATACTATATTGTTTAATGCACTTTTCTCATGTCTGCATTTTATTTTTATCACTGAACTGTACAGTGCTGTGTATGTTTGTGGTGCTGCATAAATAAAATTATAGAATACAATACAAAATACAACCCTATTCTACTAATTACTATTAATTCTACTCATTAAGCTTCAATAACTGGAATGACTCGAAGCTGGCCTATTTCATCTAATAGGGAGTTTAACAATGTATATCAGTTAGTGAATGTGAAATAGATTACATGGCGGATTATGGTTGGAAAACTACTCTTAGGGTGATGATAAATGACTGGGAGTGCCTATCATTAACTGCAAATTTTATTCCAGATCATACCAGGCTATACATATCTTCCACCCTCTATGCACCAGCTGAACTCACCTTCCTTTGGATCACCCAATGTAAAGTGCACAATTACTTTTTACAACGTATTCCTGTATTTTTCAACTTCACTAACCATTTAAATATGTTACTGTGTACTGAGCCCTCCTACACCAGACTTATTCCTATTTTACCTATAAAGTTGAATCACAAATAGTGACCTTTTCCCTTTTACTAGCCAAGAATCAGTTGTCCCTATCTAATAACAAAGGACACTCATTTAAAGAAGCAGTGACACCAAATAAAGAAAGTCCTATTTGATGATATTTATTTTTAAATTCACAGAACTTGCACAAACATTAACAGTTTAATTCCTGATTTGCATTGCCTTGTGTATTTTTTCTTTGTTGATTGTAGCCATCTTTTAAGTAAAGAAACCTCTGCTCTGACCCATTGTTTTCTAGGGGATTTTAAATAAATATATATTTGTAAACGGCCCTTGAAAGCCAAACAGAGAAAATGACAATACCATTTAATTTTAATTTACACTATTTATATGTATATATTTTATTTGTTCCTTAGTTATTTATGTATATTATGTATTTACTGACCAGTGTTTCAACTCATTGTTATTAGCACTTATTAACCCTCTGTTTTTGTAATATCTTCCTCCCATTTAGATTGTAAGCTCTATGGGGCAGGGACCCCTAACCTCTTGTGTCAACCACAACCTGGCACTTAAAGTGTTGTATCTTTGTGATATTTTACTGTATTGTGTAATGCACTTTTCCTGTCTGTATTATATTTGTATTGCTGAATTGTACAGCGCTGTGTACATTTGTGGCGCTTTATAAATAAAATTATACATACATAAAAATCAAGCATAACTGCCATGATAAATGGAATGGTGATAAGGTCAATAAACAAGAAATATCTCAGCTAAGTATTGCACATTGTTTTTACATGTGTGAAACAGTTACACTGTAGGGGGGGGGGGGGGGGGGGGATTGTACAATGTGTGTTCCGCATATAAGCACTGCTATGAATGGATGAGTGGATACTGAATGGATAGGAAATACTGAATGGATAGGAAATATTGAAGTTGTTAATAACACATACATGAGTTTGCTACACTCTTTTCTGCTCTAAATTGCCTGTGCCAAATACCATCTGGTTTCCCATTGTATATTGTGGTGTTGTGGCTAATGTGTTAGAATAGGAAAAATATCTGCCAGACCCATAACAGGAATCAAGCTTGTCTCTGGATCAGTCTCCTTACACAAGCATTGTTGTTAATTCCCTTCTATTGTATTACTTGCCAAATATGTAACAAACTCTTCTTGAAACTCATAACTGGAGTTGCCAGGGGAGAACATTGAACAACTCTACTTTAAATACTTTTCTGACCCTTCTTGAACACAATTCTTTACAAAATTGTAGACTGCACTTCTCTTCTAAATATAAAAGATGGCCACTTGTCTCTGAGATTATTTTATATTGAATAAGCCCACTGACTAGGTTTCATACAGATCCCTTATTAATCACTCCCCCCTCTGCTTCCAGCACTTCCTGTATCATCTTTACTGCTGATGTGAGCAAGTGCAGAAGCAGTATTATGACCTAATACTGCTTCAACGCTTGCTCACATCAGTGATGTTGAAGAGTAGGCAAGAACCAGGTGGGGATCACAGCTCTGGAAGCAGAATAAAAGAAGCTTGACAATCCAAGAAGCAGAAGGCAGCGCTGAATCAACCCTAATCTAACATGCATTTTAGTTCTCCTTTATAGGGGCGGTTCGCCCAGAACCACCCCTGCCTGTGTCCTTATAAAATATGTTATGTTTCTTTTTACTGTAATAGTGGGAGGTATTTACTAAGACCATTTCAACCATATCGATTAGTATCACCTTGTTTCGCTGTCAGTTTTCATTTCCCGGTACTTGAAAGTGAAATGTATTGTTCCACAATATTCTTGAATGAATTCACAACAGTCAATTCAGTCTTGTTTGGGGTCTGGGACATTGCATGCTTTAATTATATCTGATTAATAAGTAACTCCCTTTACAGGCATTATTCTAATCTTGAAAGTGCCTATCTAATGGATCTGTGTAAAGCATTGGTTGTAAAATTTAACTCTATACATAACCATCCGAGATAAGATGGGGTATTTACTAAATGCAGGAGAAACAGCCTGTTTTCCACAATATCACTGTTTTCTCATATTCACTAAGCTGTACTAAAACAATTTTATCAACCAGAAGCGTTCTCCTGCCTAAGACTGACATAAACCCATTATTTCCTATGGAGTTGGTCCTGTCACTTAGCCACAGTTGAAAACGCTTTTCCCTAATCGATATCGATCCGTAATGGAAGGAACCCTCATAGAAAACCACTGCAAAGTGCTCCCTTGTTAACGGATCGATATTTATCGATAAGGATTTGTTTCGATGAGGAAACATTTTTATCCGTCCTTTATAAATCAGGGAAATCGATAAGTACTGGAAAATGAAATTTCACAGCGATTAAACCAATCAATATGTTGAAATTGTCTTAGTAAATAAGCCACCTTGTATGGTTTAACCAGAAAGAACTTATTCAACTAAAATTAAACATTAAATAAACATCACCAATGACAAAATGATACAAAAATAAGACTTTAATATAAATCTGTAAGATTCTGTGACATATAACAGTACAAAGCAAAAGCAAACGGAATTTCTGTACATGTGGAGCTAATATACATGGATAGTCGAGAATGGAATGAAAAATAACACTGAAAGAAAGCATTATTAACAAGGAAAGATTAACATTTTTGTATATTTTGTACGGAAAGCGGTATCACAAGATGATTAGTAAAATCTCTAATCCACAACCAACAAAATGGCAGTTCTTAAAGAGATAATGACACCAGAACAGATACATTTGAAATATAGGAGATATTATATTGCTTTTTTTCATCCGTGTATTTATTTTGTGCTGTAATACCGGTTTGAAAATTTCTATAAGCATGCCAAAAAAAAAAAAATCAGCAGCAGAGAAGGTGGTAGGTCAAGTTATTAACCTAATCAGTTGGAAAAACACACCTTTTCAACCTCTGTTATCTACATCTAAATCCACTGTGTCACCTAGCCCAGTCATGATTAAACTGTGAGTCACAGTTATTTCTAGATCCCAGGCACACTCATGCAAATAAGTAACCATCCTGATTTTGTTTTAAGCAGTCAGATTCAATTCAGTCGGACAGAAAATACATGTGTCAATGGTACACACCCTGCATATAGCACAATGGGTTATTTAGATTTAGTCCAGAACCATTGCTTTTCATTTGCAGGATGCGTTTGGTCCACACAAAATAAAATTACCAGCATTTTGGACTGGTATGAAGCTTTAGGAGGTCACATTGGAAGATGTGGTTCAGTCAAAAATGGCCAAACCAACCAATCAAATTGCAGCATACGTGGCCAAGTTTAGTTCCCATTATAACTGTCTAGGACCTAATATTTATCAAAGGGGCAAGAGATTTTTTGCAGATGATTCTTCCTTTCCCCCCATTTTTCCTATATAAGATGTATATATATATATATATATATATATCATGTTTGCTGTTTGTTAGCAACCACTACATTGCCCATCGGATTTGCAGGCATAACAAAGATTTCTCAATTCTAAAAGAAATATTTAAAGAGGTGCAATCTTGAAAGGGGTGTTCTGTACGTAATCAATGGTAAGTTTCTCTTTGGTAATGGAATATAACTGGGTGGAGTGTATGTATATTTATATAAAAATATATAATAGAGAGCATGGAATCAGAATTCTCATCTGCTCAAAGTAATAAGATGATTAATTTGTCTTGTTTTGTGTTCTGTTTAACTTCAAATAAAGTTAAGGTACTTACTGCTTTATTTAAAGTGTTTGATTTTCATTAAAAGGCTTCAGTAGGCTGGCAGTGTCTGTAATCATCCATTTTTGTGAATTTGACAGAGATTTTATTAGGGGAAGCAAGCTTCCTCTAAGGCCTAAGCATACAAGGTTGTGATTGGTTGACCATGTATGTGTATGAAATGAATCTAACCACTGGAGTGGGCTAGGGTCAGTCAGTGTCAGGGGTACTTATTACTGGATTAGTTTGACGTTCATTGTGTAGGGGTACCAGCAGACCTTTAATTATTTTGGTTTATTTTTTTGGAGTTGAGGTAGTGTATAGGTTGATTTAGTGTTAGAGAGGGCATTCCAATTATGTTTTACAAATCTTTTAAAATGGATCAGTGTATGGGGGAATTAATTATAGTGATCAACCATGATTTTTTTTTTTTTTAATCATTCAGCATCATAATCGAGCATGTTTTCAAATCTCTGTTGATAGCCTTAGCAATTAAGTGCCGTACATTAATGTCAATTTGGGTGGTTTTAATCAATACAAAAACAAAAATTGTTTTGAATGATCATTGTGGCGAAGATTGTCCTGTGTATGGCAAGCCTTAGTAAACGGCCAACCAAGTCTTCCTAGAGGCATTTGATCTAAGGATACTATAAATTAAAACTACCTGGTGCCATATTTTTAAAGCAGAACTGCTGCAGTTTATATGTAAGGCAAAGGCAACCAACCACCTTGTGTGACATTAACCTGAGGAATGTTTGATTGCCATAACTAGACTGTGAAAGTTTACAGTGCTTATCTGATCAAACTGACTGCTATATTCCCACTAATCTTTACAATCCAGGCACATTTTGTGTGATTTTACAACGGGGCCTGTTGTCTACTCATATCAAAATAAACTAGTTGACTTCAAGAAGTACCACCCATAAACAAATTCATGCATAAGCAAACACACACACTTATTTAATCATTCTACTAAAACAAGTCTTGTAAAGGTGTTACAGTCACAACCCGATTCAGGTGTACTTTTTCTTATGATGTCACAAGAAGAATCTGCCATTTTTTTTATTCCAGAGGTCACAGTAGCAGTCATAATAACTGTTAGAAGAGTTGATTTAATGGTATTTATATACAGCCAAATAATCATTGTACACAACATTGAAGAGGATATAATACACAGACGTAATAAAATCAACCTGAGATGTGAATTGTTTTGTACAGCACCAAAATAACAAATACTATTTGCACACTCGAGGGCCACATTTATAAAGACGTTAGTCCTTTTCACTGCTTTTCAACACATTTCCAAGCAAATTTCAACTTTGTGAATTTGTTCTGAGACAGTAAAGATTGGTGGAAATGCTGTTGCAACACAATGAAAGAGGATCTAAAACGTGATATCTTTTCCATCCTGTTTCGATCTGTATATGCACTTTGAATTAAGGCATTGCTTTAATTATTATAGCAACGTAGAACATATTTAACATGATTTTTTTCCCCCATTCTAAAAAAGGATCTATTTATCTATTAGGTTCCTAGAATGAAATCTGATTGTTAACACGAGCAGATGGTAATGTATTACTGAAGTGTATAAAGGAATTTAAATCTGGAAAATTCACAATGTGGCATTTATGAAGACTTTTCAACAGGCCCCTTTTTCTATATATTATGCATCATTGTAAAAAAAAATATACCTTCATTAAAAGACCCTGCTTTTATAAAACCCACCAATGATGTGTGGATTAACTGTAGCAGCTTTGAAAAAAAAAAAAGTTTTATTTAGCAGCCTGACATTTAAAATGAAATCCTTACCTTTATCTAACTAATGGAATGTAAATTCCCCCACCTGAAGATGTCATTTCACAGACAGGTGGAGGTCAGAGGTCATAAGTTTTGTCTAAACATAATTGTGATTGATAGTTTCGTGCATTTTCAAAATGGCTGACCACATTCAGTTCACACGCATTTTATGCTAATCAGTACATTGTTCAGTAACCATCTCAATTTCCCTGAGGCCACATACCTCTGAATGGCATACTTAGCCAGACTGATAGCATTTCTCATACATTCAACAGGAGCATTTAAGGTCCAGTGTGCCTAGAAATATCTACGATACACAAATATATTCTCACACCATTACCTGACTTATTTCTGCTCAGTAAATCTAATGCTTAACCACAGGTTATTTATCGACGTTTACAGAGCTGTTTGAAGTTTTAAGAGTTCTAGGTGGTTCCATCCCTGTATTTTTATAAGTGGGTGGTTTTAAGAGTTTCATCTTTGATACTCAACCCATTTTCCATCCCTGCCTTCATTTTAAGTCCACCATCTTCATCCCATAAAGGTGCAACAGCCACTTCAACATCAGCATTAAGGTTTACGTCACTAGACTTGTACCATACTTGAGAGGATTTGCCTTTCTTCAGCGTGGTCCCATTGACTTCAGAATACGGGACTAGATCGCGGGTGCAGCAGAGATGGGGATCGCATTTCTCCGATATGCATGACGCGCTGCATGATAAGGATGTGTCTTTCTCACTTGGAAACTCGGCCTGGATCGTCACCGCATGAACTCCCTCTCCGTGAAAGATTTTACGAATCTCGTAGCTGGCAGCGTCATGAGTAGCGAAGTCCTGAAATTTAACATGAAGAGTAGCGATATTCTTCCCACTGGCCAATTCCCAAACATGGATTTCATGAATGCTTTTAACCCCGGGCACTGAGGCTAATTTCTCACCTAAAATTTGAGGAAAATAATCAAAATGAAAAAAGCTTACAAGTACCCCACTGAAAGAATGTCAGTAGCTCTCAAAAATATCAGTCAAATCCAAATGCACTATTATCCTTCATAGTCAATCAGTATATATTTGCATTGGTTATATACCTTTAAAGGGAAACTTGAGGCTCCCAGCCAATTTAGCCATAACAAACACTTTCTTCATAGGAAAATTTTTCCCTTTGTCAACTGACATCATTGCACTGTGTTTTAGTCCCCTTTCTCTAGGGTCGCCAGCACTTTGTGCCAAAGTGCTGCTACAACTGGATTGTAGTAGTGCTTTGATAGCGATCCTGGGTCAGATGAATAAAAAGCAGTGCTCTCTCATCAGAAGTGAAAAAAAGAAGGGGGAATTTTCCCCTTTAAATATTAACAGAAGTTTAAGAATTAGAGAAATAGGGATTTACAAGAAAGCCCCCAACCCAGTGTTAAGCTGTAATGGACAGGAAACTTTTAAAGGAGACCTAAAGTCAAAAAATAATGAACAACTGTTAAAATATCTAACTTATATAGAGCCTCATGAGCTGGGCTGTAATTAGCAGTCTCCCGATGCTACCCCCCGACACGCTTCCTGCACAGCGCGCATGCTGACACAGAAGCCAGCTCACAGCTGCTTCTTCTCCTTCCCCGCCTCATACATCATCGCGGAGAGCGTTCTCATTGGCCCCCGCAATGAACATGATGATGTTTAAGCCCTAAAACACCAGAGGTGTAACAGGGTGGGAGGAGCTTAGCGCTGACTGGCAGTCAGCCAGCGCTGTGAAGAAGCATCGGGAACAGGCTAATTACAGCACAGCTCATGCTGTGACTGTAATCAATCGGCTCAGTATAAGGTAAATATTTTAAAAGTTGCTTATTTTTTTGACTTTAGGTCTCCTTTAATAGTTCCACCAGAGATAACTTGTAGGTCAAGCACGTCGACTAAAGAAACACTAAGGGGCTTATTCACAGAAGTCCAAACATTTGCGGAAATGTCAGAATTGATATCAATTCGCCACTTTCAAATCATTGTGTATTCATTAAACTCAATGTGGTGAATTCACAGCCAATTCAGACACTTATGACAGTCACAAACTAATGAGCTCTTTGGATTCCTTTGTATGCACGAGCGCAGGTAAATCACCTGTTCGTCAAGTGTTGGAGTCTGTCAAAGTAGTGAATTTGGCAAGGAGCGTTGTGTCGAAATCCCAGTTTTACTTCAACAAATCAAAGTGGGGAATTAGAGGGTTGATAGTAGGACTCTTACACTCTGACTGAGTACGTCACATTATGTAATAATGTCCATCTTCTCTATGGGAATTCGCCACTTAGTGAATAAAACGAAGACAATTTGTAACTCTCGGAACGTAGCGACCCAAAGTGAAAATAATTCACTTTATCAGTCGAATTCTAACTTTGATGAATAAGCCCCTAAATATCTCATAATTGAAAAGAAATCAAGTTTAAAAAGATTGTCCATGAAACATATTCATGAGTGTGTACGTGAATGCTAAAATATTATTGTATAAAAGGAGGAGTTATAAACAGCATTAAAGTCCAAGCAATTAAGTGCAACCTTGAAGTACTATCCTGCAATTCTTTCTGAGAATTAGCACTACCGACTCTTCCATTATCGCTTGTGCAATAGATATGATGTAATTACAAGTCTAATAGAGACGGGTAAACAAACAAATGCAGTTGCTGAGGTTGAATTCCAATTACAAGCTCAGGATCAGAGCCCAACAAATGCTGCTCTTGCCAATGGTTTCACTAAAGGCCTAAGAGCAATGTCGGATGAGACATTTTGACGATGGTGTAAAAACAACTCAACTCAAGGTGCGAATTCGACTGTCAAATTCTCAAACAGCGGATTCCCATAGTAAATCCGCAACAATTTCCCCATTGTTAAGTCGAGACAATTTTTTAAAGTTAAGATTGCGACAATTTTCCCATAATAAAATCGCGAATGCGACAATATTCTCATTATA
>WMED01028192.1:0-10492 GCA_019650415.1 Pipa parva | reverse complement strand
CCTGGGAACTATAGTTTAGGAGCCCACCTGGGAACTATAGTTTAGGAGCCCACCTGGGAAATATAGTTTAGGAGCCCACCAGGGAACAAAAGATTAGGGTCCACCAAGCCAGATTTTTTTCTTGTCTCATAATTTACCTCTACAGACCCTATGATTTATTTGTGTCCTTCCTTCCAAGACTTACAAATAAGCACCTGTTTTGTTCATGGCACCATATGTCTTTATAATCCCCCAGTGATGCTCATACAACACAGCTCAACTGAACACCTAATGAAAGTAGTTAACACCAATTTTAAATAAGCATAGCCATACTTTACATTGTATGAAGGTCTGGTTACTCTTTACCTGGTGGTTACACTTGTGTAGATAAGCAAAAGACAACATCGCCTTCATTCTTGGACAGAATCTTGGGACTTTAACAAATAAGCAATTTGTAGTTCTCTCCTCCCGCCTTTAGGGGTCCTTCCTCCTCAGAATGCTCACTTGGACCTTCACCACCAGGAAGCCGATGTCTGAGTAATTGTAGTACAGAGATTGGGAGTGAGAGCAGCCTAGTCATAACCGGGATAGAGAGCAAGAAGCCGGGTCCGGCCGCTTTCATTTGCCTGCTTTCCCATGCTGGGTGAGTACGGGTGTGATGGAGAGTTTAGGCAGACCTAACTTCGCTTGTTTCTGTGAGCCAGAGGTGCTTGGCCCTGCGGGTTTGGCAGGAATGGAAAGCCGCAGCTGTGGATGGTACTGCTATGGGGTATTGCTGCTACTTAGTCTGCTAGTGCAGGTTGAACTATAATCTTTAAATGAAGTATTGGAAATGTTGATTAATTTGTGCTTGTTTCCCTGCTTTGTGTTTGAACAGAAGGAATCTGTCAAATTTGTAATCCCTCTCAGCTGTACTTTGTACTGTATGTTTACTAGGAAATGTCTCATTTCCATGGGATGAGCCAAGCTTCTGCTAGTGTTTCTTGTATGCTGGCGGTACGTTTTTAGACTATTTTAAATCTGATCTCTAAATGAGCTTACGAAATATTTGGTTTTGTTAGAACAAGAATTTGGTGAGCTGAGATAAGAATCATTCATGTATTTCAGTTATTATCCCTGAGTGTTCATCTTGTATGTTTAAACTTGTAGATGCTCGTTTAAAAGCTTATGATTCTTAAAGAGAAGAAAAGTTACAATAGCAGAAAAACTGTCTTTCAAAATATAACTGGTCTTTAAAATATTTGTTGCTTCAATCACATTTTCCAGGAACATGGTGCCACAATTTAATAATGTTACCTTTTGAGAGGTCTGCCTTTCACACTGAATCCTGTGTCTCTGCAACACTACCATTAACAACATTTATGCGATTGTCAATTATTTCCATTGTTAAGAATTACCTGGTAAACTGCAGCACATAGATAATACTATGTTACTTTTTTCAATGAAACCCAAGTCATGTTTAAATTCAGGAGAAAAAAAATGGAGTGATGTAAATTGGATTGGATTGTTTTGCATAAAAATGGAGTAGAGTTGCATCTTGCTTTTGATTACAATGTCAAATTAACAAGTGTAAACAAACCAAAGTTGCAAAAAGCAGCTCTACTTACTGAGTAAGTACAAAAAGTATAAAACACTTGAAAGGTATCTTAAGCAAAATACTTTTTAATAACCCATTGAAATGTTTTATGTAAAGAAAAGAAAAACTTTGTCAATCAATTTTATTAAAGTGTTATTCTATGACTTGGCAGTTGTTTTCTGTTTTCTTTTCTGCTTCATCTTTTTGGTTGCTTGGGTTCACTGAAACTTGATTTTTTAAAATTTATTATTCTTTGTTATTACATATCTTTCTGTTTTTAAAGCCATATACTATCTGTCTTCTAACCTTTGCTTAATATATATAATAATAGACTTACTGATTTGTTATAGGATACAGCTTCTTTAGAACTTTTTTTTTCCCCCAAGATTTTTGATTTTGCTCATAAAGTATGTTTGTCTGTTATTTAACAAAACATGACCCCGATTTCAGGATGCAACATGGCGGCAGCTATGGAGACTGAGCAAGTTGGCGTCGAAATTTTTGAATCTGCAACTAGCCATGAAAGCAAGGAGGCCATTGGTGGAGACCCCAAACCAGAGCCTTTCTATGTGGAGCGTCACTCATGGAGCCAGATGCGCAAACTACTGGCAGACACCAGGAAATATCATGGATACATGATGGCTAAAGCTCCTCATAACTTTACATTTGTTAAGAGAAATGATCCAGAGAGTCCACATTCTGATCGCATGTATTATTTGGGTATGTAGATGTTTTATGTTAAACATACTTTTTATCATGTGGTTGCCCCCAGATATCTGATAAAACAAAATTTCTCCGGCACTCCAGCTATATAAAATCCACTTGTATTATAACTTTAAAAATCAGGATCCAAAAACTGCAAAAAATAGCATGACAGCACTTACATGTTTCACTCTGTTCAGTGCTTAGTCATTTTAAAGTTGCAATAAAAGTGGATTTTATATAGCTGGAGTGCCGGAGAAATTGTTTTATCAGTTAACTATTGGAAGATGAGTTTGCTCTGTCTCCAGAGCACACAGCTATAGTGTGAATATTCACACTAAAGAGTGAGGTTGAACCATTTTTTATTGTTATATTTGTACCCAGGTATCTGTAGGAAAGAATGAAGAACCTAAAGCCATAAGTAATATTTTCTGAATGGATTGGTGCAAGACATTTGGTATTTACATTAGTTAATATGTTAACACTGTTCTGTTCAGAGACTAGATGGTTGAATATTGGGAGAAGTTTTATTTATTATTGGATAACATTTGTATTGCTCCATCCTGTAAATGATGATGCATAGCAAAACACATTCTGCGATTACTGTGTCTAAGGCTTTAAGATCTTGGTTATTTTTCTTCCTTAAATAGCATCCTTCAGATTTTCTGTGAATTTAAGGAAAACTCATCTGCTCTTTCAGAGGATATCTAAACAAATAGGAGGCACGTGTGGCAAATTTTGGAAACCTTATTTGTGTTTTTCTCTTTATGATTCTTCTAAGGGTCATTCAGCTGCAGTATGAGGTAGTATCTTTGTAGGCTTTGTTATATAGCAGATATAAAACTAAAGAAAATTATTAAGTTCTTTAAGTTTCAGTAAACTCAATAGTGGAAGACTTGATTGAGCTTAAAGGAGAACTGTAGTCAAATTACATCTTTACATATGCAGTACTATACCTTAGTGAGAAGTGTTTATCCAGTGTAGATATTTCATATTACGCAGAATGATTGAGTAGGCAGCTCTGATAAATTCCAACACCAGGAAATGTGTGTGTGTGTGTGTGTGTGTGATGTGTACTGGGCAGTTTTCCATGAAAACTCCCCTGAACATTTTTGCCCTATGTACTACTTAGCACATGTGCACAAGTCAGCTTTCCCTTTGTAATCTCCTGCATTCCAAGCTTAATTTATGTGGCCAAAAAGTGAGCACACTGCTTAACCAATAGCAGTCAGGCAGCTTTTTCTTCTCATGTTGCCTGACTTGCAGAACAGAAAGAGGTGGGGGAGGAAAATGTCAGCTTTCAGTAAAACTAATTAAGGGAAACAAATGGCAAGTATTATTTCTTCCCTAAAAGTTTTTTTTAACTATGTGTCAGCAGTTGTCTTAGTATAAAGGCGTTTTATATGTATGTGTGCAGTTATATCAGCACTATAGTGCCCCTTTAAGCTTGTTTACCTTCATTGTTTATTGATTAGTATAAGTAAAAAATGAAATACCATATATTTGCTGAATTCAGTGTAGTATTACCCATAGAAACATATAGTGAGTTAATGCTTAACTGTGCAATAACATTTGATTAAAGTGGATCAAATACCTGATATTTATTTATTTTGATATTCACTCTTTTTGTAAGTACTGACTATTGCATTTTTTACACTACAAAGATATCTTTTTTTCTTCAATTCTTCAAGAAAATAAATATGTCTAATTATGTCTGTTCAGTAGCTATATATTTGAACATTTTCAGACTGACTAGTAGAGTGTTAAAGATTTAGGGCAGAGCGGTAGCTCAGTGGTTAGCACTGCTGCCTCGCAGCATGTGTCCTGGGTTCAATTCCACCCTGGACTTCATCTGCATGGAGTTTGTATGTTCTCCCTGCACTTGCATGAGTTTCCTCCCACAATCCAAAAACATACATCTAATAGGGAAATTAGATTGTAAGCTCCATGTGTCAGGGACTGAAGTGAATGATAAATCTCTGTGAAGCGCTGCATAATATAGTAGCATTATATAAAAAAAATGAATAAATACAAAATAAAATATTTTAACCCAAAATCTTCAGATTTTATTTCAGAACAAAATATTACTGTGTTGTTTTTTTATGGGAGTGAAGGTATGCAGTTTTCATAAAACTACTATGTAAAATACTATTGACATATAAATACTGTTGTATTAAGCTTACTGGCTGCATTGTTGGAAAATGGTCCTTTAGAAGGCTATTGGATTCTTTCATTTTGTTATAAAGAATCTGTTATTCAGTCATAAATAGAGACTGGAATAATATATTGGTGAGGAAGGAGCAGACAAAACCAACATTGTTCTTTTTCTTGTATTTTCTCCTGAATTTTCAGCCAGTTGCCTGGGCTGATGAGGTATGCATGCTCCATAGAATCCTTGGTACAAGCGATTTAAATTTTTTGTTATTTTGAGATGGGAATTGTACCTTTTAACTAAGGAACGTAATTTTTCCTCCACTTAGCAAGTTGCAATATTTGTAACTTTATTTAAACTTGTACTCCTTGATTAGGGTGGAGTTAATACAAAATATTAATAACTTTAAAATATAATAATAGGAAAACTAAAGCTGAACCTAACTGTAAAAGTCTGGGCCTCACAGACCTTTCCTTCATTCAGATCCTTAGTTGCTGTATATTTAGAAAAAAAAACAAAACAGTTGTTTTTAAGTAGACAGAGATTTCCTCTCCTATGCAGCCAGTGCCATTTCCACTGCAGGTATTGCTGTTCCCTTTGCATTCCACATTTTTATTGTCATTAGGAGGACATGTGATGCTGCTTGGGATAGGCAGGGTTCTGGGAATAAAACTCATAAAGCATATCTTTTTAATCTGTCGGGTTCATTTAAAAATAACGATAAACAAAATCAGAGTAAGTGACGTGTTTGCTTTGTGCTCAATATTACAAATAGCTTCTTTTATAGTTGCCCTTTAAGAAATATATAAAACTATTGGTGTATGGCAGTCGCAGATGGACATTGACTAAATCTTTATCATATTTTTATAATAGCTATACAGTACCTACAAGATTAAGGTTTTTTCATTTTACTGGTTTGAACACTTGTGGTAAAGAAATCTGTATATTGGCAGTCTTTCACTTTATCCCATATTACTATATTCAGCAAGTTATTTCTTCTCACAGCAATGTCTGGAGAAAACCGTGAAAATACGTTGTTCTATTCTGAAATTCCCAAGAATATTAACAGAGGAGCTGTTCTCATGTTATCTTGGAAACCTCTTCTAGATACTTTTCAGGTGAGCAGCAAGAGATTTTTTTAATTCTACCATTATATACTCAAAAACACAACTTAAAGTGGACCTGTCACCTCAAAACTCGAATGCTAAATTAGGTTCTACTAATGAAATAAACTTTTAAAAAATATATATGTCATTTAAAAAATGTACCTTTTTATATAGAACTTCTTACTGTCATTTTCCCTTTCAGCCCCACGTTTCTTTCTTGAGTCGGGTTGGGCAGGGCTAAAGGATTGACATTATAGCTCCTTCAATCAGATCCCTTTAATCACAAGCTAGCAGGGATCTGATTGGCGGAGCTATAATGTCAATCATCATTTAGCCCCACTCAACTCGACTTGAGAGGGAAAAGTCAGGCTGACAGGGAAAATGACATTGAGAAACACTATATGAAGCTACATTTTTAAAAAATATATATTTTAAAAAACATTTATTTCATTAATAAAACCTAATTTAGTATTTGATTTTTGTGACAGGTCCACTTTAAATGCTTAAGTGATATAAACACAAATTTCTGATGCACAAAGTCCTGAATAGTTTTGATTTATTCTAAAACAGTGATGACGAATCTATGGCACGCGTGCCACAGAGGGCACACAGAGCCCTCTCTGTGGGCATGTGCCCCGCCGCCACCGCTGCCTTCAGTGCAGGCTGCGGATCCGACCTGACAGTTTTTAGGTCAGATCCGCTGCCTACACTGAAGGAGCGCTCCTCTCCTGACGCTGGCATGATAATGTCACTCACCAGCACCGCCACTTCAGGGGACGGAGGTGGTGAGTGATGTCACCTTTTTTCAGCAGGGACCCCTACAGGTATTAAGGGAAATTCCCAGTTTCCAGGTTTTCGTTAAAGGATTCCAAAATAACTTATCGAATAATAAATATTTTTAAAAATGTATGAAAAAGTGGCTTTCAGTTTGGTGATAAAAGATTCTTAAACAAGCAATGTGGGCCTAATAATAATAATAATAATAAAAAATATTTTGTCCAGTGTAAAGTGGTCAAAAAACTTTTCAACTTTTAAAATATTCCCCTAAATTTGAATTATTTCTGTGCCACCATACCATGATTCAACCATAAGCTATAATAGCAACATAAACACAATAACCTTTTATAATGTGGAATATTTTACTTTTAATGTCTTGTCAATGTTTGTCTGTTGGAGATCAAGTGTAAACTGTTTAAGTTTCATTGGCCATTTAGAAATGAAATAATTGAACAATTACTTTATCTTTGTCATCTGCTACCTTGTCAGGCTACACCAGATTATGGCATGTATTCTCGTGAAGAAGAGCTCCTTCGGGAAAGGAAAAGAATTGGAACAGTTGGAATCTCTTCCTTTGATTACCACACAGAGAGTGGAACCTTTCTTTTTCAAGCTGGAAGTGCCATTTATACTGTGCGGGATGGGGGTACCCGTGGATTTACTGTAAGCCTAACAGAATGATAATGTATAAACTTGAAAAGCCTGGTCTATTCTAATAATGCCCATTGGCTGCAAGTAGTGTTTTTCTATATAGTTTACAATTGTTCACAGCATTTACTTCCTTTCAAATTAAGCACATGAACCATTTACACTAACATTTTGCTTATTAAAGGAATACTAAAATAAATAAATATGTCCTATATGCATACATACCTTCTATGGGTGGGGTTATATTTCAAGGGGAAATGCTGGGGAAGCTTGATTTAATCAATTCTCTCATAAATAATAGCATTGGTACCTCAATTTTGGTCCTTGGCCTCACTAATTTAACTAGCTGTTGGTGAAAGCTATAATGGAAATTGAGGAAAATTGCAGAAACTACAGGGGGATTGGGTGAAAATTTGAATGCATTTAAGTGAACTTTGTTGTCAAGTGGCAATAGAAATTGTATGTAGCATAGCTTGACAAATATCTTTCTTTAAATTGCACTTCGAAAAAAAAAATGTTTTAGAGAATATTTTATTTTAACAATATATTTATCTTGTTAGACTTTGGTCCACCTATCAAGAATAATTAACGTAATTCCAATAAAAATGGCACTGGGTGGGTGCCATCAGTGACAAGACGAGGTTAAAAAAAATACTTCAGATACTAATTCTACAAGAAAATAAGTACAGCTTATTACAAAAAGAGTTAAGATTTTGACCTCCATGTAAAATAAGTTTGAATTAAGTACAGTTTTTAAAATTGGTTCATTATGCCTTTACAACAAAGATATCCACTGCTAAGCGGCGCATGATTTATTTGTGGTTAAAATAGTATCAGTTTTTTTTTACTTCTTTTGTTCATATTTTTAGGGATGCAATATGTTTTTCATTCTTGTCTGTTTCTGCATTTTTATAAGAAATAAAGGCAGGTCAAATCTCTCTAATATTTGGTCAAATAAGAGTTTCCCACTTTTGTGCATGAAATAGCACTATCTACAGTGTGTTCATCCACACTCATTTCTCTGTATTTTATCTTAACCAGTTATTTACTATCTTGCTGTTATATATGGCAGGAACCTCCATCATTTTGTATGTAAAATGCAAAGCTATACTGGATTTTCATATGTATTGAAGTAGTAGCTCTATATAAATAAAAATATCAGTATAAAATTGTAGATATTAGCCTTTTACTTTTTGAAATAGTCTGTTAAGTCAGTGTTGGTTACACATATGGAAGACGCAGACTTTTTTTTTTTTTTTTTTTAATTTTTGCAGCCTGCGACATTCAAAACACAAACTTTATGAATAATAGTAAACTGGAGCTTGGCAATGTAGTAAAAATACCTGTAACTCACAACATGTTCCAAGATTTCACGTTGACCCTTTAGCAAAAACTTAGGAGATACAAAACAGGAAGTCATGTCGGTAGAACAAAATTGCCTGTAGGTCTCTGGTAGCTGATCAGTAATACAGATAAATTAAAAATAGGAGTAACTTTACAATGTTGTAATTCTTGTAGAAACAGCCACTAAAGCCTCGGTTATTGGAGAGTAGTTGCCCAAATATCCGTATGGATCCCACTATCTGTCCTGGAGACCCTAGCTGGATGGCCTTTGTCCACAGCAATGACATTTGGGTAGCCAACATGGAGACTGGAGAGGAACGGAGGCTGACATATGTTTACAGAGGTCAGATGTGCTGTTCATTTTACTGAATAAATGTATATAAGGGGTTAAAGCTAGTTTTTTTGGGGTTTTTTTTTTTTTTTTTGCATTGCTCAGGTGTGATTTTGGCTCATTCTTCCACAGAAACATGCTTTAGTTCCTTCCGTAGATGTTCTGTTTATTAGGTTGGTGAGAATTTATAATATGCCCTTGTATATAAATACACACACATACCAGACAGAAATTATATATGGTATTAGTTATTGTATATATTTTGGGGGCGTATCTTCATATTTCTTATGAAACACTGTATAACAGCAGGAGCAAATATTTACCCCTGTCTATGTGTAGATTTGGCTTGGGCTGAGGAGGATGCACGCTCTGCAGGAGTTGCCACATTTGTACTGCAGGAGGAATTTGATCGCTATACTGGTTACTGGTGGTGTCCCAGCAATGAAAGAAGTAAGAATTGTGATGGAAGATCATCCTTTAAAACTTTAATTCTTTCTTTTTTTTTTTGTTGTTGTAGAACTTTAGTTAATAAATTTTTTTAAATGATATTTGTCATGCCTGCATGCGTTTATTCACAGCTGCTTGTGGTGGACAGATCCTACGCATTCTTTATGAAGAAAATGATGAGTCGGATGTAGAGATCATTCATGTGACGTCCCCAATGCTAGAGACACGAAAAACGGACTCTTTTCGTTACCCTAAGGCAGGTACGTAACTAGTTGTTCTATCAAATTTCCCAGAATGGAACAGTTATGGAATTGCAGGAGTAGTTTTAGTAGTGACTTTGCATAATGCTCTTTGTACTATGTGTATTATGTGGTGTATAAAACCTCTTACCTTGACTGGATGGTTCAAAATTCTTTTTTTCAGGCACTGCAAACCCAAAAGTGACATTCAAGCTGTCTGAGATCAGTGTAGATGCAGAGGGCAGGGTGAGTGTCAAACCAATTATTCTGGTTACCTATTAAGTATGCTTGCACAAACTCATTTATAGGGACATTATCATAAAAAACGTTTTATTTGTAGCTTAAAAGAGAATTTTAATGTTTGCTTTGTTTTTGGGGGTGGGGGGGGGGGGGGGGATATCCAGGAGATGATCTGCTGCCTCGTTAAACCATGGGTGTCAAAACTTCCTCTTCCCATTTCTCTATCAATCCTTTGTTTTTCTCAAGGCTTTATGGGGAACTTATCAGCACAGTGTCTGAGATAAGAGACCTGTGGAAAGGCAATGTCACACACATTGCCTTTGATGGTGGTGATTGTCACAGAAAGCCTAATTTAAAAAAAGATATCCTCAAAGAGGATACAATGCAATAAATAAGTGTTGGTTTGGACATCAGTTGTTTAAAAGGCCATTAACATGCTACCGTATATACTCGAGTATAAGTCGACCTCGTGTATAAGTCGAGGTCAGTTTTTGGGCCAAAAATTTTGAAATTTGCTATGACCCTTGTATAAGTCGAGGAAGGAGTGGGGGGCTGTAAAGTGTGTGAGGAGCTGTCAGATAGAATGGTATATTAATAGAGTATCCTTATAGTACCAAAAGAAAAACACACCACACACCTAGCTCCTAGCCCAGGGGTCTGCAACCTTCAGCTCCAGCCTCCTTGTTGAGACTGTTGGGAATTGCAGCTGTGTGTATGTGTGTGTATGTTTGTGTGTGTATGTGTGTGTGTGTTTGTATGTGTATGTTTGTGTGTGTGTTTGTATGTGTATGTTTGTGTGTGTGTTTATGTGTATGTGTATGTGTTTGTGTTTGTGTGTGTATGTGTATGTGTTTGTGTGTGTATGTGTATGTGTTTGTGTGTGTATGTGTATGTGTGTGTGTGCATGTATGTGTGTGTGTGTTTTACTTACCTACTGCAGCTTCCTCTCGC
>WMED01028191.1:0-10492 GCA_019650415.1 Pipa parva | reverse complement strand
AAGTGCAAGATAATTGTAAATGTACACTTTCATTTTGTCCATGTCCCTTTTCTAGGGAGTTTATATTATTTTATGTATAAGTCGTATATTCTTAAATCATACTGTATAATTATGTCAACGTAGTAGCTTTGAAAACTGGTTCTATTACATGTAATAACTTTCTCCCTTCTGTTTTGCCTTTTAGACTTGGTCAAACAATATGCTTAAGTCTACTGATCCCAAGATTAAGTTTTTTGATGGCGATGACTACACGTGTATTACATTCCAGCCAGATTTAGCCAAGTTTAAAATGGAAAAATTGGACAAAGACACTGTGGCACTTATGACAAGGCGAGCATATGATGTTGCCGGCTCATGCAAGGGAGTCAAAGTCATGTTCAATGGAAAAAAACTTCCTGTATGTTTTTATTATTGCTTCAGGATCCAATGATCCTTAACTGTATCAACTGAGAGTCCAGTACCTTTAATCTTTTCTCTTTACTATAGGTGAATGGCTTCCGCAGTTACGTAGATCTGTACGTAAAGGACAAGCTTGACGAGACTGGTGTTTCCCTTAAAGTTATTCATGAAGTTGTGAATGAACGATGGGATGTATGCTTAACTTTGAGCGAGAAGGGTTTCCAGCAAATCAGTTTTGTGAATAGCATAGCTACCACAAAGGTAAATTTATTTTTTACTGCTTTTGTGGCAAAACTCAGATTTTACTGTGTAAGCAAAAAAGGAGTACTTATGATAAATTAACTAGATATCAATTGTCTTTCTCTAGCTTTTATTTTACATTTCATTAGTTATAAAGACACAAGTGGTTACTATGTAGATCTGAATCCCTGGAGACAGAATTAGTGAAATCTAAATCCTTATACTTTTCTCTGTGGTTTAACCCCCACCTCCTTCCTCTGATTTTGTTACCCTCCTAAAGAGTAGATCTCCTATAAAAATATCTAGGCTGGTTAAATCTTAGGTTTTTAAGTTATAAGGAGGCTGCCAGCTCTACCCTTAAGGATTGCTATAGCTGCACTTTGTGCATTTCCTTATATATATTCATGGGGATAAGGTCACTTAGCTCGGCTAGTTAGGCCCAAGAGGCAAGAATACTTGATACTGAACTTTACATCCGGCAAGTGGTTGACAGGACACTCCTATTATTGTACAGACTATAGAATATTAACATCCTGTACTGCAGGGAACTTGTTTCCTACCTTTCGTGGTATTTGATAAGTAGCTTAATTATCAGACAAGGTGGTAGTAATGTATTATTTCCCTTTACCTCTTTTACTGGACAATTTTTTGCCAGAATGTAAGAATGGCTGTTATTTATTGCCCCTTTGTATGGCTATAAATCAGAAAAATACATTGCCTGCTATTACACTGTAAATTATTATTGCTAGATCACTGTTGAATTCTATTCCTATAAAGAAATAGTTGTAAAAGAGATGTTGTAAGTCCTTCCTCCTCCCATCTTGCTACCCACCACTGTTTTGGCAGTACACAGGTTTGCTTCTCTCTCAGACATTTGTCTACCTCTAATATGATATTGATCACTAATGTGAGAGCAGTAATTGTACATTTGTTTGAATCCAGAATAGTGCAGTCTGGTTTTTGTGTCCAGGTAATAGGGACTCGAATGTCTCTAACATGCTTGAACGTTTCACTCATCTTTTTCAGACTACCTGACCTTTATATTCATGTATTTACAAAAGCCTGCTATCTTGGAGAGTTTAGGTTATTATTACATACAGAATTCACATTTGTGCCCTTTTTCCTTTTTAAAAATAGTGTCAGGCAGACTTCATTGCTATTGTGAGCCTTTCAGCTTGCTGTACCAAGGATTTGAGGGCGCTGCACAGCCCGTTAGCTTACTTGAGTAGTCTTAAAGTAATTGGATACTTGCGGGACTGACTTGGATGTTTCCTGTCAGTTTGGCTCAGCTGGCCACTTGTTGGAAAGTCACTGTGAGCTCATGGCATCCACTCTGCAGCAGACAAGTCTCAAGTTATTTAGATGCCTTCGAGGTTATGACATTATTAATACTTGCTCTTCTATTTGGTCCTGTAGGGGACTGAGTTCAGAATGGTCACCTTTCCTGCTGAAATTGAACAGTGTAAGAAAGAAATCCTTCTGACCTTACAGTAAGGGAAACACTTAAAGAAAAGTTGCTCTTGTGAAAGAGTAATAATTAGCAGATATTTATGTAATGCTCTGTATCTGTTGGCAACACACGCAAAGAAAAACATGGTAATATATAATGTGTTTTTGTTTTTACAAAGAGAATATTAACCACATGCAGGCTCTCTTTTTATATTCTAAATGTGACTTTTGCTTAAGATTTGTTTTTCACTTGTGTTCATTTTCTAAAAGCAAAAGCACCAGGGTGCTACTGATTAAACTGTTTTACAATGGGGTGATAATTGAACAGTTGTCCTTACTGCACACCACAGGACTTAGTCATTCCATTTCAGCTTTTATCATCTACTTACTGATCTCCTGCAGTGGAGTGATGATCAAAATTTTCTGGTGGTAATGACCCAGATACTGGGGTATTGCAGATTTGTGGTATCTGCATTACTTAATAGCACAAATAATATCCTATTTGGAAATTCATTCATATATACAGTACACAGTATAAATTAATATATCCCACATACATATTTCTGTTTTTAAATGAGCACCATTAAAGTTCTTGGAAAGATAACGGTGAAATTAAATAATAACAGTAGATAAATATATCATTAATATCTGTAAAATAAACTACTGTATTTTAAACACCATAAGACCAGGCTCAAGCAGCAAAAAAAAAAAAAAAAAAAGGCAAGTCCTGGAGCTGCTGCAGATTGCTGAAATTGTTAGATTTGAGAGTTGTAGTTAATTATTCTATGTGCTATACATTTTCCTAAACTTCATTCGGTAAATATAGTGTAATGTGTGGGTTATTTCAGAGCAGGCTTGGAGTTTTTATTTTATTCTTCTCTTCCTGCTTTGTATTTTTTATGGGAAATTACAGATCCTTCTTTGGTAATTAACTGCTATTTTATTTTTTAAATGCAGCTTTTCTTATTAGAAGTTAAGCAATTTGTTAATCTATATTAAAAAGAAAGTCGTAAACTGAAAAGAAAATAGTTGTATTCAAGAACTGACTTAAATGTTAAAAAGGAAGGTGAAAATCGATATACAGTATTTTGTTGTATGTTTTTGTTTCATTAGTTAATCTGATTAATGTTGTATTGACTTACCGTACTAAGAAATGTACTTTTTATTTCTCCCATAACTGTTAATTCAAGCATCCAAAACTGTTTACAGTTAAAAAGACTTCTCCATTCTTCATACTTTCTAACTTTCCTGTATGTAAATATTGAGGCATATGTGAAAAATATTAAAGCTCAGAAAATTAAATATATAACTGTACTGGAAGTGTGACTTTACTGACTATTGCAGCAACAAAAACATCAATTCACATCTCTTGGCCTCATGTACATTCAGTATTCATAGTCTGTGTAAGCACATGCATTTTAAACAGTGGTTTATTTACAGGTTTATAATCTTAAAAAGCCAAGTCCACCAGCCAACTAATTACCCCCTATATGCTAGGAAAACATGCAAAAAAACAGCTGAATGTTAAAAAAATTATATTTTACTTAAGTGCCAACATCTTCAGCAGTACTCTACAGTAAGTTGGGGGAACTACAAAATATTTTTGTAGAACTTTTTTTTGGAGCATGTTGTGGGTATCATTTTTAGGATTAATGTGTGGGTGTGTGTATGCAACAATAACATTAGTTGGGAGAGACTTTAAATATCTTGTATTTGTACTGTTTTTGGCTGAATGCAGGATTGTAGTTTCCTGCTGTTGGCAAGCTTTTGGAAATTGTTTTTAGGAATTTATATAGAATCTCAAGCTGCAACTGTTCTGCTGCACTAACACAAAACAACTGATCCAGGCATTTGCTTTCATATTTTTTCCCCTCAACTTTACTAGCCCACAAATCATGCTTACTTTATGTGATTTTTTTTGCTCTGAAAAACTGCTGTGTTTTTTATTCAGCCATTTTTACATTATGATTTGACTATTTTGCATTCTATTGTGTGTTTACCTCCACAAAGAAGGCATGTTTTTTATTAAAACAGAAGTCCTGTAGATTAAAGTACCATCCCTTTGTCATGTCTTAAACAAAATAGAAGTAAAAGATGAGGCGGTCTAACAACTGATCTTCAGTGTTTGAGCAAGTCCGTTCTTCCTTTTTGTAGCTGTAGGCCTAGCCAAAATGTAAACAACAAAAAAAGAAAGCATTCTAAAAATTCTAGTTTTCCTCTGTGAAACTGCCGTCACTTTTATTATAATGTACTCTTCTCACTGGGCTTTTACAGGGTGGTAGACATGTGGATTACGTAGTAGACCAAATTGTGGCAAAACTTATTGAAGTTGTAAAGAAGAAAAATAAAGCTGGAGTTTCTGTCAAACCCTTCCAGGTGAGTTTTTCCATTAACTAGAATGTAAAGTAATCTTACAATCTACTTCTTTGAAAAAGAAATTATATATATATATATATATATATATATATATATATATATATATATATATATATATATCAAACAAAAAGTAGAAACAGCACTCTCCTCCATTTGTCAAAGGTGCACATGGAAAGGACACTGCCACATCCCACAATATAAAAAGAATTCAATCTCCACTGCACTCTTTTAAAATAAAAGTGAATATTTATTTAAATAACATATATACTTGATAAAAGCAAAACTTTGGTTCTGTCTGGCTTGAGAAAGGACAGGTGTGTCCAAAACGTTGCCTATCAAGTGTATACTGTATGTTGTTAAAATAAATATTCTCTTTTCTTTAAAAGAGTGCTGTGTAGATCAAATTTTTTTTATATATAGATGTAGATTTTTGGGGGATATTTATAGAAGTTGAAAAGAGGGGAAAAATTCATTTGCCCCCTGCTTTTTATTCACTTTTTGACCTTTTTATAAATTAGAAACCTTTATCTCTATTTTTTTTTTTTTTTTACCAATATCTCCTATTTTGAGCAATTTTGAGAAATCGATATCACTCAAGTGATATTTAAACACCTTTCCTGTTCATCTAAGCAAAAACTTATTCCTCAAAAGGATTAGCCTCACTAGACCTGGGCGAAAAACCATTCAGCCCTACTGGTATGCTAAACTGCAGCGCTAACAGCAAAAAAACGCTATCTAATACATCAAAAGCTGCAAACTGTTGTATTTTTGTTTGAAGTTGTGTTAGTTTAGTAACAAAGTATCACAAACACTCACTACAACAATGTATACAAAACAATCTAAAATAAACCACAAAAAACCCTAAAGCCTAAAATCTATCCTAAAACAAGAATGGCAATCAAGCAGTTACATTAAATAGAACCTAATTATTTTCTTAGTGCTACTGTAATTGGAGTCTCTATGGAAATAATTATGTAATTTTAATTTTAAACTAAAATACATTTATTGTATCTAGCTATGCTAGATGAGGGAAATCACAAGCGCTGGAAGGGGCTCCCTAGGAGCTACTTCCCTCCTCCCTACCCCTGGGTCCTATTGGGATAGGGGACCCTAACCTAAGCACGGGAGTGAGGAGACTGAGGTGGGGAAAAAAATGTGCAATACAAAACATAAAATACTTTGCAAACCAATAAAACATAAAATAATCGGCAAATAAAACCTCAATCATAAAATAAAAGTAATCTATTTATACTTTCTTGATGGGTTCCTGTTGTCAGCGATGCTCTCGTCCTCATTTGATCCGATGTAATCCACAATGAAATCTTTATCTGTGGTCTTGATCTGCCAGTGCCTGCCGCTAAAATTAAAAAAAAATCGCTGTGGAGATATTTCCTCTTCAGGCTCCTTGTGGCTACTGAGGAGCTGGTAAAATCCACTGCTATTTATAGCTGAGGATCCTACCTGATTTTAGCAGATTAAGACCACAGATGAATATCTCCTTGTTGGATTACATCGGATCAAGATGAGGGCAACAGAGACCCATCCAGGACTACATCATGGGTCTGAAGTGAAGACTGCAGGAGCAGTGAGTATAAAGGTAAGGGGTAAGCATCCTAAGTAGGGCCATGTTAGGTTAGGGCCCCCCTGCCCTAAAGGAACCCATGGGTAGGAGGAAAGTAAGTGGCCCCCAGGGCATAGAGATATGTGAAGGGGGTATGTGGGGGAAGAGTTAGGGGTCCTAAGGACCTCCACTCTAGGGAATCTTAGGTCTGTGCTGCTAAGTATAGCTTTTAACACTTTAATTACTGCTGCGAAAAGGATTGTAGAATTTTTTTTAATCAAAATTTTTTCCCTCCTTTTTAATAAATATGCTAATTTTTTTTCAAGCAGATGGAAAAGAAATTTGATCAAAATGAATTGAATAGAATCAGATAAACTGATGTGATGTTACCGAATGCTTCACAAATGATGACTGTTTTTTTCTCTTTCTTTTTTTTTTGTAGGTGAAGAATCACATATGGGTGTTTGTCAACTGTTTGATTGAGAATCCCACCTTTGATTCTCAGACTAAGGAAAATATGACACTCCAGCCAAAAAGTTTTGGGTCCAAGTGTCAGCTGTCAGAAAAATTTTCGAAAGCGGTAATTTTGGTTGATACATTTTGTGGACTTAATAAACAGTTTTGATTGTTTACCCATTTAGAGCATTACTCTTTATCACTACTAAATGATGCTTTTTACTTTTACTAGTGAGTTAAAACAGGAAAAAATATTTTTTTTAAAAGGGCTTTTGCTTACTTTTTTGTACATATTTCAAACCATATACATGAAGGTATTCCTGATATGTAGTTGTTTTCTGCCTTTACTGTTAAGTTTACATCATGTATTGATTTCATACAGAATTGTAATTATATTTGTGTATATTTATATATTAACAGATATTTTGTAGTAATCAAAGAATTGACAGCTGGGGCTTCAGATCATATATCAGGAGATTAGCTACTGTAATCAAAACAATTAAAGACCCTTTAACAAACCAAATATTATGACTCTCATAATATTGATTTCAAGAATTCTATAGTAATCTATACATCACAGCAATTGTTAGTACAGAGAGCCAAAAAGTGTGTTGGAATACATCTGTTGCACCACAGTCATTAATTGACTTGGCAAGACTGTAGAACTGCAAAATATTACCTTGACCTGTGAGCATAAGCAAAACATTACTTTCTATAATGGATAATTAGCAAGACTATCAGTTCCCAGATGACCATTTTATGTATTTTGGATTTGGAATTGGTTAGTGGTAAATAATCGGTAGTTTGTATTGCATCTTTTACTAAATAAAAAGTTAAACTTGCCTTTGAGCTTTCTGGCAGTTCCATTTTTGTTCTGAATCTTTGTTTGAAGTTTTATGGTCAGCTGATTTTTTTTTCTCTTATTTTTTAAACCCAACCATGTCCTATTGCAACTGTCCTCCTTTGAAAAAGGTTTAGATTAATATTTGGTTTAATTGTCAATAGCTGGTTTATTAAAACTATCACTCTGTAATTATTGTTCATATTAGTCTACTATTAATCTACTATCATTATTTTTTTTCTGCAATATTTTGTTTTCTCTAATTAGGCTTCTAATTGTGGCATAGTAGAAAGCATTCTGAACTGGGTTAAGTTCAAGGCTCAGACTCAGCTGAACAAGAAGTGCTCATCTGTTAAACATAGTAAAATTAAAGGAATTCCTAAGCTTGATGATGCAAATGATGCTGGTAAGGATGTTATCAAATACATGTAGATATGAAAAGTTGTCTGCCGTTCTTCTATCCATGAATCTACAATTGGAGATTTAAAAAAATATAAACAGATTGTCAGGTGGGGAAAAAACAAGTAGTTTTTTTTTTGTTTTTTTTTAAGCATAATTTAAACTGATAGGGTCATATGAATTTTTATGCCATAAAGCAACATTCCCAGGGTGCCAGTTTCCCCTCCCAGCAAAGGTTTGATGAACAGAGAGAGGGTGGTGGGCAGGGCAATGAGTGTTGCCAGTTGTATGACTGTGACACACTTTCTGTGTGCGCAACACCACCATGGGACCTGTGGACTAGCAGTTGGGAGTTTACACAAGTCTATTTTTGTTGAGACATAAAGTGATTAGCTTCAGTTTTAAAAAAGTTTGAAACTCCTTGTGCTTGTGCAGGAAAAGGTGTGCCTTGGTGCTCATCAGACTTTTGCCAATTTACTTGAAAACCAAAGTGAGTTGTCTCATTTTATGGCTTGAACACTGAAACTCAAATCTGTGCAACAGACACTCAAGATCCAGGCAAATTAATAAATTGTTTAGCTTAAAGGCTGTGGTTTCTAGTAACTACATTTTTAGTACTGCTGTCTAAAGAGACCTGTGTAGATTTTAGCAAGAGAACAGCAGGGAAGGCTAGCTACTATCTGTGTAATTTTTAAAATATAAAACTTCATAAAAATCATATGTGGCTGTATTTATTTTGTGGTTAGAGGGAATGTGTTTTACACTGCGTAATATAGTAGGGCTATATAAAATTGAATTAAAAAAAATTATATATAGCCAGATATGGTTTTGAAGAGATACATCATTCACTTCAGTCCCTGCCCCGTGGAGTTTACAATCTAGGTTCCCTATTTAGTCACACACACAGATGTATGGTTTTTGATTGCGGGAGGAAACCCATGAAAGTGCAGGGAGAACAAACAAACTCCATGCAGAAATTGAACCCAAGTTCCAGCACTGCAAGGCTGCAGTGCTAACCACTGAGCCACCACACTGCCCATATAAACAATTGAATTATTAAAATTGAGTAATTGTGTTGTGACTGTAATTTATGGTATGCTATCGATAGAAGGAATGTGTTTATTGAAAACTTTATTTTGTTTTGATTTAAAGGTGGGAAACATTCCCTAGATTGCACATTGATATTGACAGAGGGAGACTCTGCCAAATCTTTAGCTGTTTCTGGATTAGGTGTGATAGGGCGTGACCGTTATGGTGTGTTTCCACTAAGGGGAAAAATTCTGAATGTTCGGGAAGCTTCACACAAACAGGTAATATATATATATTTTTTTTTTTTAAATTCTTTATATTTTGTATTTATTTATTCCTATTCATATTGAAACATTTTTCCTAGATTATGGAAAATGCAGAGATAAATAACATAATTAAAATTGTTGGACTTCAATACAAAAAAAGCTATGATGATCACGAATCCCTAAAGACCTTGCGCTATGGAAAAATTATGATTATGACTGATCAGGTAAATTTTTATTTATTTTTTTTAACAGTTTATTTCTGTAAACCAAGATTTGTGCATCCATTCATTGCAAACAGGAAATTGTGTATCATTTACTTTGATTATACTTATTGTTAACATGTTACAACAATTTATATTCCCATGTGCGAATTATTGGATTTGGTTAGGGTTGCCTTAATTTAATATACCTTATGTTACACAATAAGTTTGAACTGAATGTAATTCTGAAATTATGTAAATGGATAACCCTGGTTTATTAGAATAGTTTAGTGTGTGTGGTGGGGGGGTCCACCAGTGACAAACAACTAGCTTGCGGCACATAACTTTAAATTGCCTAAGAAAATTCATCTAAATACTTTAAGAGAGTTTTATACATTGATTTGTTGTTTTTATATGATAGAGAGGGTTATCTTTCATGTCTCTGTATAGCCCATTGTTTTCAGAGTATTGGGTTACATCGTGTCCAAGAGTTCCATATATGATGTGAGTCCAGTTTGTTGTTTTGTTGGGTGATGGCATATTCTGCGGCTGCATTTGTTGTCATCATTGTCTCCAGATCGTGTATTGATGGGGTTGTAGGTTGTTTCCAGGTTCTAGTTATTATTGTTTATGCTGCTATTAGCAACTGGAAGAGGAGTTTTCTGACTGGAGCCTTCACTGACTATGTATTTGTAGAAGTCCTATTTTGGGTTCAAAATTTAGTTTGAATTGTGTTTTGTCTTTTATCAGTTGGAAGACTTACTTCAAGAAGGGAGCTGTTATTGGGCAGGCCCACCACATAAGCAAATTAGAACCTATTTGATTGCATCCTCTCCAACACTTTGGAGATTTAGGGGGGAATTCACCATTGAGCGAAGTGAGCTTCGAATCCTTCAGCTCACTTCGCACATGGTACTATGCGCTCACTGATGTCCTGCACGAGGACATCAGCAAGCGCTTTAAAGGAATTCCAGTCTCGGCGAGAACAAAAGAGTTGCCTTGCCAAGACTGGAATCCCTTTAAAGTGCTCGCTGATGTCTGCGTGCAGGACATCAGTGAGCACATAACACCATGTGCGAAGTGAGCTGAAGGATTCGGTGCTCACTTCGCTCAATGTTGAATTCCCCCCTTAGAGGTGTGAATAGTTGCTATTTTTAGTGGTGTTGGGCAGGGCTGTAGAGTCTGTAAGCCACAGTTGCGACTCCGACTCAGACTTCTGGATTTTATCAGGTTCCGACTCTGGCTCTGACTCCTTCATAAATGGCCAATTCGTAAC
>WMED01028190.1:0-10492 GCA_019650415.1 Pipa parva | reverse complement strand
TTATATATATACTGTATATATCGTTTTAACAATGCCACAGAGCATGTGTTTGACATTTTGTTTAACAACATGGCGGCTATCAGTAAAGATACAAACAGACAGAAAGCAATACAATTCATGAATTTAACTTCAAAGGTAACATTTTTGCAAGTGCTGCACTTTATTAGCTGCCAAACTATTTCAGTAACACCCTACTGGCGATTAAAGAAGCTGGCCTCTGAGTGGGCGGCAGGCCATCCCAACATGGCATCGGCATATGGAATGTTCAGGAATGTAGGACCTTTTTGGTAAGTAATTTATTTTATACTGAATAAACTTGGTGTTGGTTGAAGTTTCAGAAGGATTGAATCAATACCTCCTGGGGGAAGGGATGTGACAGAAAACCTAAAACTGCTTCCAAAAGCTTTTTTTTAAATATACAATATTTGTGGAGAGAACTTACCTTGCCTGGAGCTTTTAGGAGGCTTCAATTTGCATTCACAGGGTGGTTTTTGTGTTGTTGTAGGTACAGTTGTAGGCAGAGAATCGACTACAGGAGAAAAGTTCAATGTCATAAGATTGTCCAAATCTTTACCTCAAATCAGTTTTTATAGATAAACACTGTCTAATTATTAAATTTGCGCAATAAGTATTATAAACAAGTCTGAGCTGATGTCATATGTAGGGCTTTATAACAATTACTTTTAAAATGGAGACAACTCATCACCACAGTCCTGTATGAACTTGAAGCAGGGAGCAGTTCACAGACTATATATGGGCACATATCTGTAAAAAAACAGTGGAGCTTATTGACTAAAGTGAGAATTCGACTGTCGAATTCTCAAACAGCGGATTCCCATAGCAAATCTGCAACCACAACAAATTTAATATTTAAAAGTCACGACCGCGACGACTTTTAAAGTTACGACTACGACAATATTTCCATAGTAAAGTCTCGACTGTGACAATATTCTCATTATAAAGACGTGACTGCAACAGTAGCAGCCTATTGTGACTGTCTTTATCTGGCGAATTTGCACCTATACGCAACAATTTGGACTTTAGTAGGACTTTAGAGAGAAACCCACAATATGTCAGCTAAACCTAATGCCTGAGATGCATGTATATATAACACGGGCAAATAGTTATCCCTGTATGTAACTTAAATGATATAACCATTTAATACGTTTTGTGTGTTTTATATTTACTTCGGAATGGTTTATAAAATTATTATCGTACTTTGATAAATAAATGCCTTTCTACCTTCTTGTTTGTTTAATATGACTTTCCATGGCATTCTGGGAGATTTTTATAACATTTGAAAATATCTGTGTATCTTCCATTTAAAGCAATAGCATTAGGTGAAAGTTTATGTAAAAAAAAACCCCCAAAAAATAGATAAAGGATGGCAGCAATCAGCAAAGAGAAAAACAAACGCAAATGAATGCAATTCAGAAATTCAATTGCAAAAAATACCATTTTTTACAGGTTCTAAGGAGGAATAATAATATTAATAATAATAATAATAATAATATTGCCATGGCAATACAGATGCATGGAAAATATTCCCTATTGTATATAAATGTTTGTATACAAGGCTGTATACCCACCCTTAGGGAATAACTGGCAGCAGGAAATCAATCTTTTCAGGAAACACAAATTTGTTCAACAAAAATAAATTTTTTGGTAAACAGCATAAAAAAACAACAACAAAAAAAAAACCCCAACAATTTATTGATCCTTTATAAATCAGGGGAATGAAAAAGTACAGGGAAATTAAAGTTTCATTAAAATTAAACAGCAAGACGGGGACGAAACTAATCAAAATGGTGTAAATGAGCTTAATAAATACGGTATATCCCCCACAATGTACTTACCAACTTGTAATATGGTTCCGTTCCCGAAGGCTACCTTTGACCCCCATTCCACCATACAGAAATACATTCCACTGTCTGAATGCTGCAGGTTTTTTATCTTTAGGTGGAATATATTTCGAAAATTTTCCCTGGATACCGAGAACCGCTCTTGGCTGACGTTAGGGCCGTATGAACTCTTGTCAAGTATGGTTGAAAACACAACAAATTCCATCTTGTTGCCAGTCATGTATGCATCTCTGTACCAGTAAACGCCTTTCTGGTCTATGGTCTGTCCCTTCATGGAGCAAGATATTTCAGTGCTGTCATTTCTCAGGAAAATTGAAGATTTTGATGTCTGTATCAATGAAAAGGATTGTATGCCTGCAGGGAGAAAATATATATATATATATATTGCCACTCAAATACTGTTTCAGTTTAACTGTAAAAAAAAGTATATATATTCTATATATTAACTGTAAAATAACCGCGATATATTCCCCTTCAGGCAGTGCTGCACTTGGCATTTTATAACATGTTTATAAACTTTGCTTTATGATTATATTCAGTGCCATATGATGAACCGGTTTAGATAAATAGCAGAAACAATGACTTTTTCCCTGTAATTTCTTATTTTGTTTCCTTCCCTTTTTTTAAAACTAAATAACATAAATATGCAGCCCACACTAATCCCGATCAGCACAGCCCATTCTAGAAGCTAAAATTCCATTAGCACTGGGGGGATGGGGGTTGATATGAACACGCATTTTACTAAACCATTTCCGTTCTTTGGTTTTAGGAGGGCAAAAAAACTTATTTTGAAGTTGGTTTTTACATCCATCCTGCCCGACCAGATGTATCTGAACCTGACAAAAACCACAATTTCTACACCTTCTATCAGAGATGTGAAATACATTTTTCCTATTCACAGAATATTGTTTACAATATAATGTGATCCACGTCAAGAGCATTAGCCTTCTGTTTGTTCAAAATGGACCGGCCAATGGATTCCTGATTCCTACTGGGGTTTACCTTATAAACTAATTAAAATAACAATATAACATTTTGCCTTTAGTTGAAAGATACGTGTAAGCATTGTTGTCTTAAGATTTTAAAATTCTAAATCAAGCTGATTGAAAATAAAAGTGACCATCATTCTAGAATGTTTCAGAATCTGAATCTAATTGCTCCAGAAATATATCAGATTTTAGTTTCCTTTGGGAATAGACTGAAATTCCCAATTACAAGACTTAGAAATCTATATAATGGGGCTTATTTATCAAAGTGCATATTCAACTGCGAAAATTGAATTCTCATCATTTCGGGGTTGCTACTCTCCAATTCTCCACTCCTTGTTCACTAAACAGATTAACTGGTGCAACAAAACATTGGACAAAACATCCGCACAGATAGCTTCATCCTATAGAGAAAGCTAAACAAGGTTTTTGCATGAGCATCTAAGTGGTAGATCAAATTCATTGTCAAGAAGCGCAAAGTTATGCACTTGGGGTCTAACAATGTGGACAAAGAACCTACATCATGCACAGGGTCAACAAAGGGGAGCTAGAAATGGAGAAGAATATTGGTGCATCTGTGCTGTACTGGACAGTAGCTTTAATGAGCAATATATTGACCAGTATTAAAAAGGTATAGATTCAGAAGAGGGAAGTATGATTTTCCCTCTTTCTATAGCACTAGCAAGTGCAACAAAGAACTAATTTAATACAGTTATAGTTATTAGGACAAACTCACTGTGCTTGTTGTGTTTACGTTGGTAATGATATTCTTAACAGGCGATATGATTACTTTGTATGAATATATCTTGTGAAGATATGGTTAACATTGGTATTTAAGGGGAATAGTTTTCTACTTGGGTATTATAAAAGGGTATTTTATATGGAATGTGCATCACATATAGGTTGACTGGCGGTTACAGTTGATGAGGTTAAATGGGTTTTTACCAAAGCACAAACTATAAAAGGTACTGAAATGAACATATATGAGAGGAAGGTAATACAGTAACTAGTCTAACTGTCATTTAGAAACAGGAAAGTCCTGTTTGGGCCAAATTGATATTTATCACTGATTTTTATGTATATATTTTATTTTATCCTTAATTAGATATGCCTAGTATATGTATATATTGACCAGTGTTTGAGCAAATTGTTAAAGCTTTATTACCCTTCTGTGTATGTAAGTCTTCCTCCCATTTAGACTGTAAGCTCTATATGGCAGGGACCTCCAACCTCTCGTGTCAATCTCAGCCTAGCACTTAATGTGAAGTATTCTTGTGATATTTTACTTGTATTATTAATGCGCTTTTCCCATGTCTGTATTGTATTTATATTGCTGAATTGTACAGCGCTGCGTAAATTTGTGGCTCTTTATAAATAAAATTATACATGCATACATATAAATTGGTGACATCTTATAAATATGTGTTTTTAGACAACTCCTCCCGCCATGGAGTTATTTGTTTGCTATTTCAGACAAACTCAAAATACTTTTTGTAAGCAACAACCTACAGCGTAATTCACCATTCGCTCACTTCGCAAATGGTATTATGCGCCCGCTGATGTCCTGCATGCCTTTCTTATTGAACTAAGGGTGAAATTTATTCAAGTTGGACCTCTCTGGGTCTTTCCGACTTTACAAGGAGAAATCTCGGATTCATCTCGTGAGATTTCTTTCAAGATCTCGAAGATCGAGTTTTTCGATCCTCAATTTTCAAAATTAACGATGGGAAGGTAGCCATGCTACTAATGTTAAGTATGGCTACCTTTCCATGGAAAAAAATTCAAAATCTCGATCTTGAGATCTCAAAATGAAATCTCGCGAGATCAATCCAAGATTTATCTCGGTAAAGCGGTCTTTCCGACTTTAATCAATTTTGCCCTTGCAACAGTCAGTTTAGTTGTACGAGTTTTCGAGAGATCTGTCCTCTCTTCATCAGGTTACAAACAATACTAAGTGCAGGTACTTAGTACTTAGTACAGGCAAATAGGTATTATACTAAGATAACAAGCTATTGGATCAGTCGTAAATATACTTGTCATAGGGGGAATTGAAGGTAGAATTCCTTGGTACAGAGAAAGTCATGGTTTAAAAGCAAACATAAACAAATGTATAATTATCCACAATATAAAGTTACGATAGTGAGATTGACAAACAGGCCAAAAAAAAACCATAGGTGTTGTAAATACTGCTAGGAATAGATTAAAGCTGACAAGTGGGGGAGGGGGTAGAGGTGGATGTTTTGTGTTAAAGAGACAATCACAGATTCTAAGCACAAAGAGGAAAATATATTATATATATATATTTTTTTTTATTTTTTTTTTTTAATTATTATTTTTTTCAGTATATACATTTTTTTATATATATTTTAAAGTGTCGGCATCCAAAAACCACAGTGGAAACTGATGAAATATATCATAGTAAGTACATTTAGAGTGAAAACAAAAGCAACATTCAATGACAATAAAATTGTTAGTTTGTGCATAATTTTAATGAATAAATGACTGCAATTGTACAAAAGCATGATATTGTATTTCAGTGAAAGTATAGGTGAGTTAAAACTAGACGTAGTCCTACATAGTGTGAATAACTGAGCATGTCGTACAGTGATCTCTCGGCGTAGTTTCTGGGGAGAATCCTGTGTACCCGTTCCACCCATGCCTCCCACAGGGAACTCCGTGCTTAAATGATTCACACATATTTAACTTATTACTAGCAGGGAGATTCCTGGAAAACCCAGACATTAAAATAAATAATAATAAACATTTTTACTTCAGATGTCCTAGTATTTATTTATATGTTTTTTATATTTTTATTCTAGTATTCATTATATCTTGATGAAATCAAAATATTTGTTAACATTCAAATATGAGTGTTTTTATCAAGATACAAAAAGTAAACCCCCAGTTTTGAAATGCTCAGTACGGCTATAAAACTCTAAACTGAGGGCCTCATTGACTGAAGTCCAAATAGTGGCGTAGAACTGTGAATTCACGTCTATTTTCCACTTCCCCATGTTCACTTATTGCGCAAACTCTGTGAAGTGGCGAATAATTGAGTTACAAACTTCCGAAGCTCTTCGCATCATTTTGCGTGCACAGCTACTTCTAATACTGACTAAGCGGAGGAGTGGTACAATGGTGCAAAATGTGAAATGCTCAGAATTCACCTGTTTAACTTCACCACTACAGACTGATCAACGGGGGGGTTGATGACAGGGCTCCAGTGTTGCGTAAGGAAGGCAACTATTCATTCAAAAGTGACAATGGAGACTGCAACTAAATGACAACATGACCTAGGGACAAGGTGACATAGAAATAGAATATTCACACAATACAGTTAGTGGGATATGGTGAAACTGATGTCACTGCCCTTCACTTGTCGAATTCGCCTCACTCCACATGATTTCTCATCCTACTTCTATCCGACTGACTATGCCACACTATGCCTCCAACAGGGTTCGCTGCTGTCCGCCTGTTCAACAAGCGTATTCTCCACTTAGCCAATAGTGAGCAGTGAATTTGGCAATGAGACTTGAATTTCAGTGCAGTTAATTCGACAGGTGAATTTGCACTTTAGTCTATGAGGTTATGAATGTGTATCCAAGGGAACTGCAATTCATAGACACCATGTTGTTCAACATCAAGTGAATAAATAGTGAAATCTATGTAAACACTGATTTCTGAAAGTTCCCTAATTTATCATTTTATTTATATACACGTCTCATGTGACTGACACATTCAGATTTGGGGAGGTAAGACAGGCAGCTGCAAGATTTCTTTATGTACCAACCTTAAATAAACTAAAATAGGACGATTTCAGCCTTTTCTAGTTTATCCCCTGTAGATCTCGGCTGTTTGGTCACTAAAGATCAATCGATATTTTTCGATTGGTTATTACCAAACGTTTCGATTGGATTTGTCAATGGAAGGGTAGCCATACTACTAATGTAAAGTATCCATCGACTTTCCATAGAAAAATCCGATCGAAACGTTTCCATTGGTAAAAATGAAACAACCAATATCTACAGGGAACAAACTCAAATGGGCCAAAATTGACCTTTTGGAGATTAATAAATTTTGCTGTGAACGTTTAAAAAATTGTCAACTGTAAAATTTAGGATATTTCCAAAAGTCAAAAATGATTTTGGTGAATTCACGCTAGAGAAACAGCCTATTTTTATCAATGTTGCTGATTTTGCATATTTATAAAGCTGTTTAAAGCACAATTCATTGCCCCAAAATCGTATTCCCTGTCTAATTCTGTCAATTAGCCACAATCTAAAACGTTTGCCCTTAGAGAAAAGAAATCAATATCCAGTGTTGGACTGTACAATTAGTGCCCACCAGAACTACAGATATGAGGGGCCCACCAGGAAACCAAATATCAGGGCCCACTACTCAAGATATTTTTTCTTATCTCTTTATTCCCCCCTATAGTCCATATGATTTTCTTATACCCCAACTTTTTTTTGTCTCCAGTATTCTTTATACCACCCTCTCTAATATGTTATTATGGTGTAGTCCGAAACTCTAGGACAACCCACTGAGGCCTGGCAGTTTTCCATGTCCTGGTGGTCCAGTCCGACACTGTCAATATCTATATGAAACGGAAGGTGAACCTAGTAGATAAACACTGTAAAATGTGGCACTTTCAACTGATAAATATTTATCGGGAACAATTGTTTTGTGTGAAAATATTTTATCATCTAATACAAAATATGTTTTTGGCTGTAGAAAAAACAATCTCTTTGGGGAGGGGGGGGAAATGGGGGCTTGATTTTAAAATATGTCAGGTTTACCTCAGAGTAAGGAAGGAATGTTTCACCAGTTTTGTATAAAAGAAGTGGATTCCGATATTTAGATATCAATATACTGTAGCTAAATATACTGTAGCTATCAAGCAAAATGATAAAAAAAAGAAGTATAAATCCAAATTTCAAATTTTAATTTCACAATCGATGTCGCCTTAGAAGTAAATGGGAGGAAAACGGAAAGCTAAAAACCAAAACCAGATCTGTAAGAATGAATGTGGTTGGTAGCCCATTTCCACCAATCTGCAGTTAGCTTTTATTGGTCTATGCGAATTAGTCTAGGAAAGCAAATGGCAAATGATTGACTTGTCACTCTACTTGTCACTCTACTTCTAAATAAACTCGGGTGTTTCCTAATATTTATTTAAAAATAGCCTGGAATCAATAGACAGCAGGTTAAATATGGTGATGTCTCAGGGTTGCTTGGGAAAATAGTCTAATTTTGGATGTTCATTCATTGATATCCCACAAAGCTTCCTTAGAGTGATTAATCCATTATTTAGTTTAGTTCAGCAAATTGGTAAATACTGTAGATAGGAGTTAATTGATTAACCAATTTAGAAATTTTGTGATGTATTTGAAATAAGTTAATTTCACAAACTCTAAGCTTAATTGTGGTTCATAATGGGGAATCTACAAAGCCAGTGGTGGTCTGTCTACTTCCAATGGTCTACATTTGTTTCGCATAGGGAATAATGACAAACTAACTATTTCTCGACTTGCTCATTGTGCAGCAGATATTTTCATGGGTAATTTGAAAGGGAAGCACAATCAGTTTGTTCATTTGTACTAGAAAATAATGGTGTAAATGGAATCATTGGACGATATAGATGCATTAAGCTATCTTGGAGGTTCCAAAGTAATAAACATATGTAGGAAAGAGGAACATGTGTCCATCAATTCCAAATGTTCTCTCACAACTCTACTCATGTTTATGGTTTATTAAGAAGACAAGTCCCCTTGTTATCTGCTGCCAAGAAGGAAATAAATACTTTCTAAATCTAAAGGGTAACTAAACATTTTTTATGGTCCAAGCCCCTCATATAATGAAAACATTCTGTTTTATTAATTTTAGGATCTGCCTCTGTTCCCTCCTTAAAAAAACAGCATTTCCCAGAACAAACTCTTAAGGGAGGCCATTCCAAACCTTTTCTATTTTTACCATTAGAAAACTTTTTCTGTAGACGTTAATTAAATCTTCTAATCAGCACAAGAGATGTCCTCATTAGTGTTAAATTCATTAATGAACAATGGAACCTGCAAGAGATCATTTTAACCTTGACTAAATTATAACAAATCCAAGTTTATGCACGCACCTTATCTCCATGCAAATAAGCAAATGTTGAATTATTGCCCCACCTGGGCAGAAAAATAACAAATACTAATAGTGCAAGATTGACCTGCCCCTCAAGTTACCCTACCCTATGTTTTCAGTATTCACATATACTGTATGAGTGCTTATGTGTACTGAAAACTGTAGCTTTAAATAATAATTTAGTTCAAGAAATAAATAACTATGAAGTTATACAGTATATATACGGTAATGTACAACATTAAAATACAAAATATAATAATATGGCCTGTAGTCACTCGGGAGTTGTCTCTCTTTTAGAATCCAGTACAATTGGATATTTGGGCCAAACTAATTTGAAAATTACTAGACACTAACAGCTCAAGACTGACCTGCCTCTCTAGCTCACAGACAGAGCAGTCACGTTAAAAGGCCATTATATAATAAAGATATAATCAATAAATATATGTATTTATTGATCTATTTATTTGTATTAATTGACCTATGTCGCCACACATTCTACAGTTCTTATTGTCCTATCTGTGTATGTAAGTCTTCCTCCTACTTAGATTGTAAGCTCTATGGGGCAGGGACCTCCAACCTCTTGTTTCAACTGCAACCTAGCACTTAAAGTGAAGTATCCTTGTGATATTTTCCTTGTATTGTATAATGCACTTTTCCCATGTCTCTATTGTACTTGTATTGCTGATTTGTACAGCACTGCGTACATTTGTGGCACTTTATAAATAAAATTATACATACATACATATATTATGATTTTCTCTTCTCCAGTGTAGACAAACCTGCCTAGGAGAATCTGTCTTTCTAATTATACTTTTTTATGACATGTATTAATTTACCAGCCCTTCTCTGAATCCATTAAAGATTAATTATATATCCTTTTAGTAAATTGGAGCCCAAAGTCTATTTCATGTTAAAGAGAAGGTCTTTCAAGCAGGTCTTTCTAGCACATTATTAAGACGAAAAATCCCACTTCACTCACTTTCCCCTTAATTACTACTGGCCATATTTTTGCTTATTCAAGTTGCTAATGATTAATACTGTTTGCTAAAAGTACAAGTACTCCTGGGAGCAAATCATAGACACATTGCCAACTTGCACATTTAGCAAAAGATTGTTATTTTTTGAGAGGTTTCACATCATATAAAGGCTACATATTTTCACACAACTTAGCATTTATTTGTTGTTAATACAACTCCTATTGTTGAAATGTTGAAGCAATGGGCACACTGGTGTGAATACACAGGGTTGACAATGCCAGATAAAAGTATATAATGAGGTCTTACGTAAGGGTTCCTGTTGCTATTCTGGTGATACCTTTTATTGGCTAACTGAATAGATGGTAAATGCAAGCTTTCTACACTACTTAGGTCTCTTCTATGGACATGCCTGAAGAAGAGACCTAAGTAATGTGCAAAGCTTGAATTTACTATCTATTCAATTAGCCAATAAATGCTATCCCTTACACTCTACTTGTCTCTGCTTATATCTATGGCTAACACGGTGCTACACTCTACTTGT